>PVKM010027194.1:0-18894 GCA_004027735.1 Carollia perspicillata | reverse complement strand
TTTTATTTTAAAATTAACCCAAGTACCTAGGCTAAATATTGCCATTCTAATAAGAATCTTTGGTCTTGTTCCACAATATTCTTATTCCCAAATATATATTTGTAAAAGCTAATAGTGGCGTAAGTACAGATTCAAAATGATCAGCTTCACTAACATCAGTAAAACACAGAGAAAATAAGGTTCGTTTATTTATTTATTTATTTGTTTTATTTATTTATTTATTTATTTGTCAATTGCATAGGTTTTTTTCTCAGCTTTAAAATTCCTCGAGTCTGTAAGAATCATGACGTGCAGACTGATATTTTTCAGTTGATTAGAAGCATTCACATGGCAGGTTGAAGTCACGGTTCTCCAGCCGCGTGGTTTCCTCGTCACCTCTCGAGCTGCCACGGGAGGTGCCTGGCTTCGGGCTTACGGTCTGGCCTTTGGTGAAGGACGTTTGTTTTCTCTCTCCCCACCCCTTGAGATGTTTCCCTTAGGTGCCACGGGCTTTTAGCAAACTTCAGGGTCAAAATAACAGTCCCTAGGGTAGGTGTCCTTAACTCCCGTCTCCAAACGTGGACCGAGTGGGCCCAAGCCATCGCCCTTCTGAAATCGCAGGGAGAACTCAGCCAGCAGAACGGGCGCCCAGTCGCCCGTTAACTGTCACTGTGTTAAACCTGTCGCTGCCTGTCCTCATAAAGGGGTCCTGATGAATTTTAATGACTACCAGAAAACAGAACTCCGATTTTTATTAAATCTTGCTCAGCGTGGCACTTTCCTCACGCATGTGCCTCTTGCGTTTCAGCTGTAAGGAGTACAAAAATCTGAACTCCTTTTTCGCCATCGTCATGGGGCTGAGCAACGTCGCGGTGAGCCGCTTGGCGCTGACCTGGGAGGTGAGTTTCTGCCACGATCCAGCTGTGACTGTCACCTTAGGGATAAAAACCCGGGCATACCAGTGAGCTTTTTGCATAGAAATACCACTCGCACTCATGTCACAATGGGAGAGGTGGCACACTTTGAGGGAGGTGACCTGCCTTCTTTTCCTAGGTGCCTCAGTGTGAATTTAAAACAGTATTGTCCCTCTCCTGTGTGTAGGGGGAGGGGGGAGGTCTCAGCTTCTTCTTCTCTACAGTGTAAATAATAATAAGTCTAGTTCCTGGGTGTAATGTCAACCAACAACATTGCTCGGATGACTTCAAAGGTTTTGTTCACAGATTCCATTGTTTTCTGGATTGTCTGCTTATTGCTATTGCAATAAACCTTATCTATAATTAAGAGACAGCAGGAGATCCTTCCCCCACCCCATGCCCAAGCAGTCATTTTGCTTCTGGGAGAATTAGCTAGCAGACCAACTGTTTGGCCCAGCCAAATACTGAGTACCTTGTAGCTGCCTGGGAGACCTCTCTGGATTTGGAGGAACAGCCACGGGCCAGTAGTCAGTTTGGGGCAAAAGTTATGCAGTTGTGTCATGAATTTCTGTAGCAAGTGTGAAGAGTAGTTTGTTGGTAGTTGCTCATTTGTGCTAGAGAACATCCTCACTTTTCTTTAGCTAAGTACTCAAAATGCACCTGACTCCTTACATGTGGTACATAGTCAAAGAAATACTAACCTCTAACAGAACATACACACGAAAATAGACTCTTACTAACAGTAAAGAGTATGTGTAAGTGGGACACAGAAAGAGGGCAAGAAGGAGATAGCAGAGAGTTAATGTGCAACGGTGAAGGCAGCTGTTTGCACCGCTAGATGTTTCCCTGAAACATGTCCTTCAGTCCCCCTTGAAGCTGTTTTCTTCAAGGGAAACAGTGTTTATAGGGCAGGTCCTCACAAGTCCTTCGGTCTTGGCTTTCTCTCAAGCTCCCAGGCAGATGCAGCACACAGCAGCTCATCCCCCGAATATAGGGATGAGGGAATCGGCGAGGCCCACGGGCCATGCAGCTGTATCATCTTCCACCTGGAGAAAGGACAGGGCTGGTGCTGCCAGCAACGCCGAGCGGTGAAGCCGCAGTGCAGGCTCACCTGTCCTGGGCCCACAGCTCCAGGGATCTCTGGAGACCTGGGGTTTCCTCTCAGATAATCTGCTCTCCCCAAGCTGGTTTAGCTTCTGACCCTGCAGAGTCCACGTGAGTTGGTTGGAATAATTAAAGTATAAAGCCTCCCAGGGGTCCAGGAAGGCCCGGTGTAGGTACTATATGACAGCAGCCAGAAAATAAGGATGCAGCATGTGGGAAACACCAGGGAGTCCCCTCTCCTCGTCTAGGAGAATGGAGGCTGCGAGGGAGGGGGGGTGCCATCAGCAAAGGCAGAGAGTTAACTGGCCGGTCCTCAATTTCATGGGAATAGGAAAGCACCCATCATTCTCTGAGCTTCTTTTTCCATCCTTGCATGTTGCTGAAAAGAGAAGATTAACCTTTCGTCATTTATAAGCCTCTGTTTTTTATGGTAAATATAACTATATTATGCAATAGGAAGATCTTTGATTTTGGTGTATCTACCTGTACTTGCCAAGTGCCTCCCAAAGGCCTCCCACGAAGCTCCGGTGAGAACCCTGTGGCCCCACGAGTTGTGTGGGAGATGGGGCCCAACCTCCAGGAACTACAGAACCATATGAAACTGCCCACGAACAAAACAAAAACAGCAAGTTAAACCACATGGCAAAGGAAATGGATCAGAATAGCAGGGAAAGGCCCATCTGGAATAAAGTGAATGGGGATGACAGCCGGGAGCAGGCTCTAGGCCCCGGCGGTACTGACACTTGGGGCGGGGTCGTTCTTGGCCTGGAGGCTGTCCCGTGCACTGCAGGGTCCTTAGCAGCATCACTCGCCTCTCCCTACTGTGTACCAGCAGCACCTGTCACCTCAGCCCACCCCAGTGACAACAAAAGATGTCTGCAGACATTACCGAATATTCCCTGGTGGGGGATGGGGTGCAGAAGTGCCCCTGGTTGAGAACCCCTGTTCTGGAAGTGTGGTTTCATTACCCTGTGTCCTCCCGCCTCTACCCCAAAGCCAACTAAGTCAAGAAAGAGAACTAGGGTGACCAAAAGTGAGATTCACTCCTCATTCTTACATGATCTCTGTTCACGGGAAGTTATCTTCTGACGGGAGGGTTTGGGTACTGCGTGTGGGATGAGACCCTGACGTCTCTTGATGGCCTTCCCGTTTTCATGCCTTCGAACAGCCCCTGTAAGCCAGGATGTCAACTTTCCCTGAAGCCCACCGTGAAAATAGGTGCTAGGAAAATGAATGTGGCTTCCTAGACACAAAATAAGATAGTTTACAATGTTTAAGTGGCAATATTTAAATTGATGAGTGGATTCTGGTATGAGGGGGAGGAGAAGAGAGGAGTTTTTCTGTGGGTGGCAGAGGCCTGACTTGTAAACCGGCTGCTGAAGTCACAACACAGGGCTGAGCTGGGAATCTCCGAGGCCCAGGACACGGTCAGTGCTTCCAGAGCCTCAAGACGGGAAACACGTCACACTGTGCTCTCTCAGTGTGGCCCAGTCAGAAGAGAAAAGTTCAGCTCTACAAAAAGCTTAGAACCTAAGCTCAGTGAGACCCCGAGACCGAAAGGTGGGTCAGCATTGGCCTACTGGTAAAGAGACGAGGGCAGTCAGTGGTGCTGAGTAGTGTGCCGGAGCATAAACGTGCGAACGTGCTAGGTCGGTGGAACTGCCCATTTTGGTGTTACAGCAGGGCAGAGAAAGCATGTGGAGAGCAGCTGGGGGAGAAGAGTAGAGACCGAGCGCACGGGGAGGCGCCCGAGAGGGAGCCGGTGCTGTGAGCTGCAGTCTGTGGCCGTCAGCAGCCGTGTGACTCTGGGCGTTTCACTTAAACTGAGACTCAGTTTCTTCCGTCTATAAAGTAAAGGTTTACTCTACCCAAATAAATGTTTGTTGAACACATGCCGAGTTCCTGACGCTTTGGGGCGCTGAAGATATAGCAATAAACAGAAGTGATAAAAATTCCTGTTCTCATGTAGCTTGCAGAGTAAGGGAGAAGGGTTAAAACAGAAGATTTTATAACTTTTAATCCTAGTATTCTCTGGTCTAAATTCCTAGTTGTAGGAATCAAAGAGTTTAATGTTTCAAAACATTTGTAATCTGGGACTACAGTCTGCTTTATGAATAAGCAATTTCAGAAAACATTGTAAAAGCAGGAAGACCACAGCATCCATAGTAACTTTTGGTTCAACTAAATTGACTTTTTTTTAGTCATCATCCAAGGTCGTGTTTATTGATTTAGAGAGAGAGAGAAAACATCAATGTCAGAAAAACATTGGTCAGTTGCCTCTTGTAAGAGCCCCGACCAGGGATCAAACCCAGACAACCCAGGTATGTGCCCTGAGCGGGGATCAAACCTACAACCCTCTGGCGTACAGGATGACACTCCAACCATCGGAGCCACCTGGTCAGGGCTAGGTTAAGACTTTTAAAAGGTGAATTCTCTATATTCCAGAAGATTATCCTCAAATGACAAGACAGATTACAGTCTGGCCTCTCCTAGAGGCTCCTGATTAAAAGCCAAAAGAAATACATTTCCTTTAGAGATGGCAACCCTCGATACATACTCAGATCTTGAATCTGACGTATAAGTGTGGCATTTTCATTTTATTAACAGAAACTGCCAAGCAAGTTCAAGAAGTTCTATGCCGAGTTTGAAAGTTTAATGGTAAGTGACAGTGGCTCCTTTGTTCTGTGCACTGTCTGTAGTAATCCAATTTCTGATTAGCCGAATTGAAGTCCTCGTTTCAGAAATTTTATCTGTCCTTGTATGACTTTAAGAAGTTTATGATCCCGTTTTAGTGCTGCTAAAACAAGCATGTCTGACTAATGAATGGCACCCTCAGGGACTAACTTAAAGAGGACTTATGTCCCACATAAGGTCAATTTGTGTAACTAAGAAAAGCAGCGTAATAGGATCCTCTCCAGCTAGCACAGGTTGACTGTGGGCCGGAGGCCGCGTTTGTCTTGGCTTGCCAACATTATTTCTCCCCACTGGCTGGGAGGTGTTAACAGACAGAAAAGGAGTGCGTGGGACTTGGCAGGAGTGATGGGATGGTTGCAGAGAGGGCAAGTCAGGACTGGCCGGGCCTGGCAGAGGAGGGCGACCCCAGGAGGAGAGCCCCCAGGAGGGAAGGAGCAGGGCTTTGGGAGAAGGGAATCTCTTACACACTTTGTATTTGCTGTCAAAGGAGTTTCTCCCCTCGATCTCTATATGCAAATCTCCCTTTCAAACAAAAGGAAACAAAAAGCAAATTATTTTCATGCCACATAAAATTGTTCTAAAACACAAATCAATTTGTTTCATTAAGTCTACCTTTCTTTCGTGGCTACACTTGGTTCCAAACTGCCTGACTGTGGGGTGACAAGGCTGGGTGTGTTAGGAGGTAAAGGGGGCGGTGTATGTGTCATTAATTGTTCATCAGCCTCTCTGTTTCCCCGAAAGGATCCTTCAAGAAACCACAGGGCCTACAGGCTGACAGTAGCTAAGCTGGAGCCTCCTCTCATCCCCTTCATGCCTTTGCTCATCAAAGGTAATTCTAAGGAAATGCGCAGGCCAAGCCAGTGATGAGTGTGCCGGGGAGGAAATGAACAAGGGCCTAATCAGGCCGATCTTTTTGGGAAGAATGATCCCATCCTTCCTTCTTCCTGGTCACCTCCCCTCCGCCCAGACTTCTCTGAAAGGGTCCGGAAGATTACGGGGCGGAGCAGGAACCCACAGTTTGGAGGATTGGATAGTAAAACGGAGGGTTAATTGGGAAATTTTACTAAACTCAGGTAAAGTGCATTAGAAAGTTAAACACCGAACATAAAAGGAACTATTGTCAGCTTTTTTCAACGGCAGTGTTATGCAAATCCTCCTGCATAAGCTAATGGTGCTATTGTGATTTCTTAGTATGACATATTTCTGTTAGCGATTAGAATGTAACTTTTATTTCTTTGCAGATATGACATTTACTCATGAGGGGAACAAGACGTTCATTGACAATCTAGTAAACTTTGAAAAAATGGTACGTGCAGTATTATTACCTTAACCACAATGGTTTTTTAAAAAACTAACATTTGCATTTGTACTAATAAAGGAAATAATTTTCATGTATGCTGCCATGTTAGCAAGGTAGTTACACATAACAGAGCTGCGAAGCATGCGGTTCAAACTGGCCACCTGGTTCAGACCGTCAGCTCTCTTTTGTGACACTGAATGGTATTTGCACGGCCGCTCACGCTCAGGGCAGCCGCTGGCTCTTATGCCCAGTGCTTCGTCCTTGGCTGCCTGCTGCTAAAATGCATGAATGCTCCAGAGTGCCTTCTGTGTTGTTGTTTTGTTGTGAGACTTGTGGTGCTAGACTGCCCCAGGAGGCCTTTGAAATGTTTATCTGCTGAGCCTGACTTTAGTGCATGTGGGTGAAGTGCAACTTTACAGCCCATCTTTATCATGGACTATTCATGTAAATGTGTATTGTTCATCCCAATAAAGTTCACCAAAGTTCAGCGAAATTCACCTTGAAACTCTCCCTATCTAAAACCAAAATTTATAAGTAACAGATATGGAACTGGCACCTATTCAGCATTTGCCAGTCCTCCCCACCCACCTAAAAATTTTTTTTTTAAAAAAAGCTGTGTTATTTGGCATTAGTTACTTTGTAATTTATTTTCTTTTCTTCTGAGAAGCCAGAACCTTTATTTAGCTACATAGTGCATGTTAATGGGATGCTCCATTGTCTTCTAAATCCTTTGGCTGCAGCCTGGGTGGATGAGGTGCGACAGTGTTGTTGTATGTGTGGGTAAGCGTCTGCCCAGGGCCATGGTTTACAGAGGTGAACCGGTGAACCGGGCGGGTCCTTGCAGCAGCAGCTCAGGACTTGGAGTGCAGGGCACATGAGGTTAAGTTCTCAGCTTCATCACTTTGCAGCTGCCCCTTCTCTGCGGGTCAGTTTCCTGAAAGGAAGACTGGGATCATACCTGCTCCATCTATCCCTGGAGACTGTTGGTGGGCCCAGATATCTAAGTATTCCTGTAAGCCATATAGTGCTATAGAAGTCTTATCAGAAAACTGTTCTTCTGCTTGTTTCTTGAACCTCTGTGACACCAGGAGAATTTGAAACATCCTGCAGTGATTTTATAAGGCTCAAGCCATTCAGCTTTGGAAATGAGCTCATTGCAAAGCCCAGCCTGATAAAGAAGTGCCGCAATTGCTGGGCATTAGGTTCCCATATATATCTTAAGCTTCCTAAGAAATAGCCCATGAGTCCACACTCCTCAAAGACACTCCATACTAGAGGGCAAATAGTTTCTCAGCAGTCCTCCCCTCCCCCCCACACCCCACCCCCCCAAAGATGCGAGCATCTCCATTACCATGTCAGTTTCATAATTCTTTGATCAAAGTAAAAAAAAAATTATTGTTCATTCCTTAGTATGGAGAATTAAATATATTTCCCTGATTTCTCAAAAGAAAACCCGTTTTCCAGAAATAAAAGAATTAGAAAATAGTAGAGAACCTTCTGGACCACTTATGCAGAAACGCAGACAGGGGTGATGGAGGCAACCATTTGACTGTGAAGTACACATGTGCATAGAGGCATAGAAGTCAGGGATTCCTAAAGAGTTGGCTGAGCTTTTTAGAATTTTTGGGCCTTAAAGTTAACTAAACAGAGCAAACAAGAACAGCAAAAGTATCCATCGAGGAGGATGAAAGTTGTTCCATCTGGGTTTGTAGATATTGGTGTTGTACTCATAACCCACAAAGGCAACGTCAAGGTTGTATTCAGTGGACATTAGGGGAGTTCCCCTGCCCCACGGCTGCCCTTCATGCCCACAGCTGCCCTTCATGCCCACAGCAGTGAGGAGAGAGGTCCTTTACACCCTGCTCTCAGAAAGACTCCACTTTTACTTACAGCTACTCAATGGCTATGATAGCAGTTCAGCTGCAATAACGGAAACCTAAATTCACAATGGCGTAGGCAAGATAAGTGTATTTCTACTCACTTTAAGCTTCAACCAGCATGGTAGCTCTCCTCCGGGAAGCAGTCAAGGTTCCAGGCTTCTTGTCGGTTCCCTTTCCCACCACGTGGTCCAAGGCGGCAGACCCACTAGGACTGCATTCCAGACGGAGGGAAGGGGAAAGGGAAAAGGCAGAGACAAGTTTCTTCCCTGTAAGGAGATGACCTGGAGTTGCACTCACTACTTGGCTCCATTTTACTGGCCGGAAATTTAGTCCCGTGAAAGGGAAGGTAAATACGTAGCCCTTATTTTGGGTATCCACATACCCCACTAAAAATCAGGGGGTTCTCTTACTACGGCAGAGAAAAGGAGAAAGGACACAGAAAGAGTACTGTTAGTTCTCTGCTCCTGCAACTGTAACTTTTATTTCATTTGGTAAATCACATCATGACAATGTTTAATTTTACAGTTGTCCTTCCCTGAGTTAGGTGTTACTGGAAAATGAAATAGAATTTCAAAAAAGATTTGATCGTGGTTTTCTAAGCCTGGCTTTGACCAACCTGGCACTTGTCAACTTTCCAACTCCTGCTCTCAATGGCCTAGCCCACCCCTGCCCTGACACCTCCCCGACTACCACTTACAGCTCCCCCTAGGGGCTGCTGTTGTTACTGTGTGTCAAGGAACCATCTCCCTTTTCAGGTTGATGTTCACACTGCTTCCCAGTCAATCATCAGCAAGGCCAAGGCTGTGAGCGGAGCTGGCAGCCTTTGTGGGGCTGGTAGGCTATATCCCCAGAAGGAGCCCTTGCCAGGGGCAAAAGTCACCAGGGTGGCCAGGAACACGGCCGCCTCTTCTTGGTGGCAGCATTGCAGCCACAGCAAACTACCGTGCCAACCCTCAGTATTTTCATTTTGAACCTCTTCACCCTTGAGGTACGAATTGAGGATTAGAGAATTTGTTGCATATTGGTGTTCAGGATTTATGAAGTACGAACAAAAGAGAATTCACACTCTGATCCTCATGCCAAAATAAAAGGCAGACATTCTTTTATTTGGGGGGAACATAAAGGAGTATTCAAAAAACTGTTTGAATAAAGCCCTTTGTAGCTTTCTATGGCATCCATGAATATTTATAACGTTTAGGAGGTAGACTGCAGTGGATTAGAGGCTAACGTGCTGGCCGGCTGCCACTCTCCCAGGCTGCGCGGAGCATGCTGATAGCCACAGTTGCTACTGTATTAGGAGGCTGGTTCTATTTCAGACGTACCCATATTTAGGTGTATTTATTTATGGACGTTATTTTAAGGTAGTCATTTTATTCGGAATGAGATGCATGAGGCAAAGTTCTGTACTTCTGGAAACATGAACAGAAACTAATTCATGAAGGAAGAGAAATGTTTGGAATCTTTTTATTTTCGTATTGTGGGAGAAGGGAAAATTACCCCTTTCCCTCTTGATGCTCGTGGCTGGTGGAATAAATAAAGTGACATGAGGCAGATTAACAGGAGGTAGTCGAATTTAATATACACATACGGGGATTCACATAAGCATGAGGAACAGTGAAGCAAAATAAGGTACATATGTCATCCTGGACTACAGAGAGAGAAGCAAGGGTCTGGGACTTCAAAGGGAGCTAAAGGCATTCACAGGGACATGAGAAGAGTTCGTGTTTAGTAAACAAATGTTTGTTGGGACAGAGACTGACTTTGATCCAAGAGGCCTTGGGAGGCCCTCCCTGAGTATCACACCTCATTCACATGAAACTGTTCAGTTGCTGCCCGAACAACATGAGTTTGAAACTGTGCAGGTCCACTTTTACATGGGTTTTTTTTTTTTAATAAACATACAGTCTGCCCTTCAAATCCCCAGGTTTCCATCAACCAACTGCAGGTTAAAAAAAGTATTTCTGAGCCGCAGTTGGGATTCCGTGGGTGTGGAGGGCCGAGTGGGTGCGTAGTCCTGCATCATTTTGTGTAAGGAGCTTGTGCATCCTTGGATTTGGGTATCGGCGTGGGCCCTGGAACCAGTCCCTGGTGGACACTGCTGGACAACTGTGGTTAAGTTTGGGGGGAGTTGAAAGTTATGCGCAGATTTTCCGCTGCGCTGGGACCAGCATCCCTGACCCCAACATGTTCAAGGGTCAACTATTGTTATCTATGGTGAGAGCTGCTTCCTGGAACAGGCTTTCCATCTTAAATTCTTTTAGGCAGTTAGAGGGAGGTTCTTCTCGAGCCTTCCGGGCCTTAAATAATACCCCAAAGATTCATATTTTGGGGTGGCAAACTCTGTCCCCCTTCACGCCGTTATATAATTAGCAACAATGTGTTTTCTGCCACCAATAACATCATTACAAGATCACAGAGAGAGCACGGGGCCAATATCACAAAGTCTCCAAGCACCAATCTGGGTGTCCAAGCCCACCTAATTCCCAGACCTTTCCCACACAATAGAAGTCTGGAAGAGGACTTCGAGTGTTTGCTTCTTCGTATAAAATTCGCAGACTGGGCCAGGTGCAGACTTTCCAGAGGGCATGTTTCAAAGCAATATAGTACATGCGAAGTGTCCAGGCAAGGAGCTGTGTGAGAAGGCAAAAAGAAGTCCCAGAAGTAGTCCGCAATCCCTGGGAGATTATGCACGGTTGAGATGATAAAACCTGAAGACATGAAATACTAAAAATCAACAAAAATACAAAAACCAGTTCACAATGACAATAAAAAAGATGTCAAAGGACAAAATGTAAGGAAAGCTGTAGCAGCAGAAAATAAAACCACGTTGAATACAGTAACATGATACAGTCAAATCCAGACGTGTGCGTGTGCACAGGCCCCCAGCCTCTCACACTCCGTGCTCCCCGAACTCAGTCCAGGTCGGCACAGCCCACTGCTCTCCTCTCCTTCCCACCTCAGGCTATTGCAGTAGCCATCACCTTTGTCTGGGATTGTCTTCCCTCGTCCTCACCTGCCTGCCTGCTTCTCATCACTCAGGTCTCAGCTCATGTGTCCGCTCCTCCGAGTGGTCTTCCCTGACCACCCTTCAGACATCCCTCAGCCCTCCATCTCCTGCGCTCTCAGGAGATAACCGTGTCTTCACAGGTGGTTTCACAGTCTGCGATGAGCTTTACTTGCCTCTTCATGGTTTGTCTCCCCCACTAGAATGTCAATGTCCTGGACTACGTATCTCATCTGTTTAGTTCACTGATATCTCTCCAGCACCCAAAAAGTTTGGCATATCGAAGTATGCAAAAACTATTTGTTGAATTAAAGAATAACCCAATCATATTCCAGTGTCAGATTTAGTGAGATAGGACAGTACCCTAAAACATTTTTTTAAAGATTTTATTTATTTATCTTTAGAGGGAGAGGGAAGGAGAGAGGGAGAGAAATATCAATGTGCGGTTGCCTCTCGTGCGTCCCCTGCTGGGAACTGGCCTGCAACCCAGGCATGTGCCCTGACTGGGAATCAAACCGCAAAATCCTTTGGTTCGCAGGCCTGCGCTCAATCCACTGAGCTACACCAGCCAGGGCAATTTTTTAAAGGATTTATGTAACAAAGATTTAATCGAAAAGTATTTTCTATTTTGTTAGCAAATTTGATTAAGTAGAACATCCCAAGCATTTTGCATTACTTATACTTTGGGTGAGATGACTCCCTTAGCCATCTGTTCCTAACTGGACGTTATTCTGTCCCCCCTCCCCATGCTGCTAATGATGTTTGTCCTTCCAGGTCCTTCCCCAAGTGCAGACATGCACAGCACTCTGCATGTGCCCAGACACCATGCTACATGGCCGTCACATGTACAGTGTGCCATGATGCATGTTACCCATGTGTCTGTGTGTCGCGTACCTCTTGGATGGTAAGGATCCACAGCCAGGGCCCAGGGCCCAGGGCTCTTCCTCCATGCTGCACTTAGTGAAGGCGGGCTCAGCGCCTGGGCCTTCTCCTCTTTTACCGCTGACCCGTACAGTGCACTTAATTCTACTTAGCGGCCATCACAGGCACAACTTTGTGGCTGAGAGACTATATACTTCTAGATCCTGTTGTGGGGGGAAAATTCCTGTCCTGAATACATGAAGATCTGAGTGAAATGATCAGATGGTGTAAATGTGCAATCGCTGATGGAGATTCTAAATATATTTGACAGGCCTGTGATCAGGGGCAGAGTCGAACCAGTAGGGGCCGAAATAAGAAAAGAAAGGGAATCCAGCAAGCGTTAAGAACAAAGGATGGCAAAGACCCCGAGGGGAGACAGAAGGAAAGGCAGAACCGTGGAGGGCAGGCATCTAGAAGAGGCACCACGTCCGCAGACGGATGCGGAGCCTGAGGAGAGGGAGGTGGTGCGGGCAGCTGTCTGTGAGTGGGACCGTGCGAGGTGGCCATGCCTGGAGGGCCTGCCAGTCTGAACTTGAAAAGACTGTGGGCTGTGTTCTTGTGGAGAGTCCTTGAGGGCAGTCCGGTGAGCAGCGCCTACAGTGGTGATTCCAACAGGGAGGGAGGGGACATCAGAGTCAGTTCCAGTGTGGAGAGGGGGTTCACGCTGGCCACTGCACCGGGTCAGAGCGCCTTCTAAAGGAGCGCGTTCTCCTCACATTTATCCTCAATTTGCAGATGGCTGTTTTCAATAAGCCAGTTGCTAATAGCAGTGTGTCCAAAAGTCTGCTGCTCCTCTTTGGTGACGGAATAGCCAAGGAAAAATTTGGATGGGGAGCGAGAGCTGGCCAGGAAAGCTGGGGTGAGCTGGAAAGACCCGGTGGGTTATCAGCTCATTTGGATAAGAGTGAAGGTGTAACTTGGTCCCCCATCCCTGAGGGGAAGGTGACACAGAAAGGTGAATAGGGGGCCCACCCGCCCTCCCCACCACCGAGGGCCCAGTCTGAGAAGAGGCCGCTCTGATACTTCACTGGATTTAAGGCCAATCGCTTGCACCAGAGCTGGAGGGAAGGTTGTGTTTGGGACAGTAGCTTCAGGGCCTCTTGCCTGTGCCAGGGACAGTGCGGACAGCTGGTCGACCCTTCCTCTGGTCGGCATCTTTGTCCTGGTCACTGTGCAACTCAGGCCCCAGGAGAGACGTCTGCTGCCGAGTCACTCTGTGTTCAGCTAATAAAGAATGGACTATTTGGGGGTAGTTCCAGACTCTTTCACTTGCTACCTCCTTCTTCCTCCGTGAGCTTCCCCCTCCATGAGTTTGTGTCCTGAGGGAAATCCATCAGCTTTCCGTCGGGCCCATTTCTCAGCCCTGCAGGTGAGGAGCTGTATGAACAAATTAATTCTGGCCAATAAGCTCTGAAGACCTATACTTAGAATTAGTCCCAAGAGAAATAGTGGCTGTGTGAAACTTGAAGTGTGGACCCCCACGGGGAGCCCTGGCCTTCTCTCCGTGGACTGTCGGACCCTCGAGGGCGGTCCAGTGAGCAGACTCTCCAGCGGTCACTCTAACAGGGAGGGAGGGGACGTCGGAATCCGTTCCGGTGTGGAGAGGGGGTCCACGCTGTCCACCACACTGAGTCGGAGCGCCTTCTAAAGGAGCGTGTTCTGCTCGCATTTGTCCCTGAATTATAAATTGCTGTTTTCACCAGCCAGTTGCTAATGGGAGTGTGTCATAAACCTCAGGTTTGCTGAGATGGGGGAAAAAAGATGAGAAGATCTGCTTTGGAGTGCTCAGGTATTCGCCCACTGGCACTGCGGGAAAGTTGCCTGGCCTGTTCCAGGCAGGGCAACCTGCTCCGGCAGGACCCCGGAGCCTAGGGTATAATTTTTGGCTTCATCCCTGCTGTGAAATTTGGATAATAAAGCCTAAATCACCTCAGCCTTAGTTTCTGCCAACCTTGACCGAGAACACCAGTGAATTACAGGGGAAGTTTACGCCTGCACAGGGATAGAAAGACTGTAATGAGATGGATTTTAGTGGAGATACATGCAAAATCTTCTACGTTGGCCCAAGGAATAAACTGCACATCTGCAGAGAAGGAAGCCACGTCCGAACAGCAGCGCAGTGACATCAGAGGAGAGCTTTCATTCACTGTTAGCTCAGCAGATGTCAGTAATGGGGCTTTCTAAATTGTGGGTTTAGCTCCGTAGCTTTGTCTAGATCAAGGAAGGACAGTAATAATTCTTCTGCACTCTGGGATGTGCTTGGTCCGGGGCACCACACTAGAGCCTGTCCAGAAGAGACCCAGAACTTTCTCATGAAAAACTGTGAAACAGATGGTCAATGTTTAGGCCAACCAGGAAAGACTAGGGGGTAGGGAGATGTCCGTGAGAGTTGCCTTCAAGTGTCTGAAGGACTGTCCTGTTGAAAAGGAGCTAACAGAGTTCGTTGGCGCTCCAGAGCTCAGAGCTGGAATCCGCAGGTGAAAAGAAGCGTTGACTCGATGCAGAAATCTGTAGCAATCGGAAAAGCACTGAAAAACCAGAGGGACTTTCCCTTGGAGGGTCAGCCTTCCTTAGAGTTGCTCTGTGCCCTCGTTTAAGCAGGGGGAAAGCCCTGGGTTGTGGGCAAGTCATAAAAGTCATACGCGCCCCAGAGATGGTCGAAGGAAGAGACTTCTGAGGCCTCCTTCAGCCTCCCAGGAGCGTGCCTTCTAGTTAGCTGAGTGTAGTTGTTAGGAGCATATTAAATACTGCCCGTGCCAGGAGGGCAAACGAGAGTGGAGTCAAAAGATCGGGTTAACCCTTCTCTGGCCTGGTGCCAGCAGTCCGCGACTCCGCACCGGCCAGCCAGGCTCGCGGGCTCACACCCTGCTTCTGCGGGTTCTCGTGTCGCAGCGCACGGTGCGGGCCTCACGACGAGAAAGAATGGACCTCGTGGCAAAGCCGGATTTAGACTTCAAAGTGATCTCTGAGTACAATTAAAAAGAATACGTCAAAATTAAAACCATTGTGAAAATTAATCAAAGATTTAGAAAGGTAGGATGAACTCCAGAGCTGGAAATTACTGATTTAAACCATTATTCTCACATTTTAAACTACATAATGAGCTAAAAATTATGAAGCCTCCGAGTGTAGCTATAAAGAGTCGTCTGAAACTAAAGTCAGAATGAAATGTTTAGCTTTCAAAACTAAAAAGCAGAACAATTACTCCCTACAAAAATGGTATAGGAAGAGGTTTCTGACCCCCACTAATTGTTTTATTATTCTTCCGAGGGGCACACTGGCAGCATTTCCCAGGGTTTTCAGTAATTACACTCCATTCAGTATCTGAATTACAATAATTCTACATGGAATATACTTGTGCCCTTTCGATGCAAAGCCTTTAGAGGAGTGAAAAAACAACTTAAAGTAAATTAGCAGGAAAATTATCATAGTTACTGTTTATTTCGGGGTTCCATATATCAGAGGCTAATTATACATTGTATGCTACAGTTTCTTGGAGGTATTTGTAATATATTTCTCATGCTGTTCAACAGACATGCTGGTTTTTAGGATCCTTTATGAAAGTGAAGTGCAAAGTTTTCCAATTGCCTCTTTGTGTATGAGAAATCGTCCATAGCGCAGATACATGTCACTCAGGGCCTGCCAGTCCTTGAAGCTGGTGTGTTCGGGGAAGTGTTATGAACGTCCACATCCATGTATTTCTAAAGCTTTGACACTGCTAGGGATTTTTGTCCTGCCAAATAAGTTGATTTTTTTTTAACACTGCATAAGCTTTCTCAAAGTCATTTTCTATACTTTGGTAAGCCAAGGGTGCATGAAAGAAGATAGCAAGGAATGGAATTATATAGCCACTCAGAGATTAGAAAGTCTCATTTCTGGACTGGAGCCTTATCAATTTCCTAGTAGTGTCAAAATTAATCCACCGTGTCTGCAGGATCCCCTTTAGAATCTGAGCTGCAACGGTGTTCTGAGACGGTGCCGGAGGCTGGGGGGCCCAGCTGCCGTTCAGACACCAGGAGCGAGACGTGTACATCCTGGCCAAGAAATGGAGCTTCGGTCTCACTGAGGTTTTTCCTCATGTTCCTGCCCCTTCTTTTTCTTTCTCTGTTCTTCTTGTGTTTTTAACTAAGTCAAATAAAGTACAGAAGATTTCCCGATAAGTCTTTATGTCCACAAAATTTTACAAAGCAGTTAAGGCTACTTAATGAAGGCTAACTAAATTATGAACCATCTATATTCTCGAATACCTACTCATTTTTAAAAAATGTTCTCAAATGAGAAGAGTAGCAAAAAGAGTCACAATGCCACGTGAAAAATTCAGATTACGACAAAAGTGCACGTCTTCAATTTTTTAAAAAATACGCTGTTAGAGATTTAGTTTTAAAGTATTAGAAACAAATGTACCAAAATATTAATGAGGTTCCTCTGTGCAGTGATATTCTGAGTGGTTTTCACTCTGCTCTTAACACTTTCTGTATTTTTGGATCGTTTTTAAATGTGCACGTGTTAGTGTTATCACCGGAAAGGAAGAAGGAGGGAGGGAGGGAAATCAACGTTAAAACACACACCTTTGCTGGAAATTTGCGAGGTAAGCAACACGTAGCATGTAGAAAAATATGCAGCCAGAACATTTTGGCTATGACTGCTCAGTCCGTTTGGTCTAATACCTCATTACTGAGTCCTGTGTTTGGAGGAACTTAACTAGCTAACCCTTCTCCAAATCTAGGGTAGTTACAAATTCTCTGACCAAATTCACAATGACTTCCAAAAGGTGAGAGCTTGTCCTCAGGAGTAAGGTGGTCTCAGGAACAGCAGACTGCTTTTTGTGGCCTGAGGAATGAATGAGCGACAGAGGGGCATCACGCCGTCACTGCTCCACCCCTGAGTGGGGCCTCCTCTGCGTGAGCGTGGCTCCCCTGTCTAGGGATCACACAGGTTCTACGTCAGCCAGCTGCCTCGCCAGAGTGAGCGCCTCAGAACAGGCCGTTTGACACGGTCCCAGGTATCGCTGAAATTAATAATGGTTTGTTTTCCTTGGATTATACACTAAGCTTGCTTGCATTTCAGTCTTTTCTCTTTATTCTTTTTAGCGCATGATTGCAAATACTGCCAGAACAGTGAGATACTGCAGAAGCCAACCTTTCAGTAAGTTCATTGCTGTGACACGGACGGATGGGGATTGGGTCCTTTCTAAATGAGGCTACTGAGACACTGTAGAAGTCTGGACAATATTTGATTGTGTCAGAGACACTTTGGACCATGAAATCCATGGGACCAGAGCCTGAGTTTCAGGATTTTCTAGTTGTTAAACTAGAAAATAACCACAGGAATAGTATTTTATGAATGAACTTAAAGAGAATTAATTTGCTCCTTCCAGTATGGCCAGGGACAACTAAGGCATGATTGCCAACAAATCCTGCCTCAAACCAACTCTCCTTATGACTCAGTGCTTGGTGTTGAGAAACTCACATCAACTTTTGATGGTGCCGGTCTGTTGTTTATGGACTGGGTAAGACAATATGTATTGTTTCTTGCCGTGTTGCGAGAATCCATTAATGGGTATAGCACAGTCGTAAAATGTTCCACAGCAGAATTCACATTAGATTTCCAGTATTCTGAGGTGAATTTAAGGGGCTCTTCTTAAATCTGAATACATAACACAATAATTGGTATAACACAATGCTTTAAGATGAAACTATTGCTAATAATAAATAGCAATTTTAAACTGTTTGGAGTTAAGTTGTATCACACACCAGATCAGAATGCCAACCCATGCTGCTGTCTCCCCTGGGCTGGGATTTTGGGCCAGGGGGGTGAGGCTTTGGCTCCCTCAAATTGGCCTGGAGTGAGAAGGTGGCCCCTGTAAAGTTTTTTGCTGCCTTCATCGTATGAGTCACTTGAAGTCACTTGGCTCACTAAGTGAACACGCTGACTTGATGTAAACATGACTGTGAGGCGGCCAGGACTGTCCCCTCCAGTAAACCTGTTGCTAAGAGACCGACAAGCTCTCGCTTTATTAACCAGAGCTATCTCTGCTGTCAGCGTCAGACTGGCTACGGGGTGGGCTCGCTAATGTAGGGCGCCAGGAATTGCTAAATGTTCATTTTTTTTAATGCGCTGCAGAAATAATCTAGGAAAAATGATCTTGATTTGGGGAGCAAGTAGACCTTTCAAAAATTGACTGAAATGGCTGTACCTTCCCATCCTTGTGAAGTGAAAAATACTCTTGCCATCGTCAACGGCTCCCAGGTGGCCTCTGCTGGAGGCGCATGTCTCATACCGCCTCATCTGGAAACTCGCCCTACGTATAAAGGCTTGGTCGTTAAGTAGTTAGACAAGTGAATAGGAGAATACATAACTGGTGCCAGCCTACAACAAGGGTTTGTAATCTAGAATCCACGGCCCTTTGAAGCCGGTGGGGTGGGGGAGGGGTGCTGTCCAAGAAATTCCTGGTATCAGTTGCAAAATTTTGTGTGCTGAAGAGGGTTCATAGCCTTGAGAAGGTTCTCAGTGAGGTTCAAGGATGAAGGAACCACGGTAAAATATGTTTTGTTCCATAAGCCTCTTTGGAAGTAAACCCCCATCTGCCTACATTTCCCCCTAGAGTTCTGGGGGGCGAAATTTTTACAACTATATGTAACTCTCCGCTGCATTTGTCGAAGTTATCAGTAACTGCTGGTAAACAACAGCTGCTCAGCTCTGAAGTCAACAATCTATAGATAAAGCTATAGGAACAGATTCGTAAACATTGTGGGAATATGTACAATGTAATTACAGTATATTGTACATGCGGAGTACACTGCCAGTGAGAAGCGAGGAAATTAAACACTGTGGTATTATTTATATGTGATAATTATACTGATGAGTTTCTTCTCAGAGCAAGTAGGGGCCTTTGTATCTTCTCTCTGCTTCTCTGTGTTCAGACCTGCAATACTCCCCTTCAGCCCTTAGGCAGATGGCACTCTGATTGTCTGTGGGAATGGTGTGGGCCACTAAGAAGAGCAAATGGGCTGCAGAGCCCTGCGCTGTGGCGGGAAGGACTCTGGTCTGAGTCCGGGCTCTGGGTTGGCCGCTCCTGCTGTCCCACTGCTGGATAAG
>PVKM010027193.1:0-18902 GCA_004027735.1 Carollia perspicillata | reverse complement strand
CGGGTGGAGGTCTGCACTAGAGACTGGAAAAGGGAAAACTGGAGGCACAGGGCCGCCACGTGGGGCTGTGCAGGTTGTCCACTGCACAAGGGTATGTGTGAGCAGTGGGTGGTGGGACTGATAACCGTCCAGCTCATCATTCACCAAGCTGTGCGTTTGCTCTTGGGATTGGGCCTGCCTAGGTAGGTCTGGCACCTTTAAAAATTTTCACAATAAGCAGCTTTACTTACCTTTCAGTTGCTTATAAAATAATAGGAAGGATTAGATAAAGAAATAACCATGTACCCTGAGGCTTGAGTCTGGAGGTGGACACGTGGTCTGTTTCCTAACTATGTGATGTTGGCATGTTCCTCATTCTCTCAAAGGCCACAGTTTTGCCTGCTCTGTTTGCCTGAGGAGCGTAGGAGGTGATGGCTTTTATGAAAATGGAAAATGCTAGTTGAGATGAGCATTGCCTCTGGGCTTTGAGAAACTGAGAAACGCTGGGGTTTCTCTCATCTTCCAGAAGAGGAGCACCAGTGAGCTGTGAGAAAGAAAAGCAAACCCTTCGAAGTTTCATAGCTTGTCTGTGCTGCTGTTCCCAGAAAAGGGGAAGGGACGGGCCCGTAAACAGCTGGCTTCTGGAGCCCCGAGAGATGGTGGTAAGTTCAGGTGCTCAATAAAGCACAAGGGAGCTTCTGATTCCTGTTGGCTTTTGCTTAGCCTGGCAGGAAGTGCAAGAGCAGCAGAATGGGTCTCAGAACATTGCTCTCCAGCAAAAACAAAGGTATGCCTGCCTGTTACAGAGTTTATTTTCTTCCTTAAGTGTGAAGTTGCACCGACTTGTGATGCTATGCCCTTTTGAGGTTTTATATCTTGGATTACTAGAAGAACAAGCAAGTCGGATAAAAATATTCCCCAGACCCAATCTTAACCTTGGAGTTTTGGGCTGCTTGATTGTGCCCTTGAGAGTAAGGGCAAACTTGGCCTGTGCCTTCTTCACAGGGAAAAACAGGAGGTATTAATAAACGTGGAATTTCAAAATCATTTCCAGCATTACCTTCCCCCACTATGTGACCCCTGCAAAGAAGCTTCAGTCTACTGTAAACTGGTAATCCCTTAGTATGTGGATACTACAGTGGGGAAAATAAAATCGGATTGTATACCTTCCCCTTTATTTTCTAGACTAATTGTTTTCCTGCATTTGAAAGCAGATGTTAAACTCTGCCTTTGATGTTCAGCAGAGACAGACTCCTGTTGTGTGTTATGGCTCTTGGTGCATATCGTTTGAATAAAGATCAGCTTTGGCAAATTAGATTTTGATGCTTACATTTTGATCTGGAGCCACAGAACTGAATATCAATTTATTCCTTCAATCAATGCACATGTGATCGCTGCTTGGCCCCTTACATAAATTGTTTTCAAATCTCACAAGTACCACAAAAACCTTGCAAACTAGATAGTGCTCTCTCTATTTTATAGATAAGGAAAATATGGCAGGGGCGTGATCAGAAAACTCGCTCAGGGTCACATGGCTATTAGGTGGCTGGGGATTTTGTGTGTGTGTGTGGGTTGGTTTTTTTTGGCTGACCCCAAAGCTGTCATTACAGTGGGGTTGCCTTTTAGGAGGAGATAATCAATGAAGCAAAGATTTTGAAGAGTTGGAATCACGAAAAAGGAGGTTAACCATGAACCCTCCATTCATTCATTTATTCCACAGACATTTATTTATTGAGTGCTTATTTTGTGCTGGACACACTGCAAGGTGCTGCAGAGTCAGTGGTGGGAAAGACATGAGCCACTCCCCACCAGCCTGAAGGAGGAAACGGGTGGAGGAAAGTGTTTGCTCCTCCCAAAAGCTTCGGTGTCTTGGTTAGGAGAGATTTTATAAAATTTTTTAAGATGTAGAAATTTTGACACCTTAACAAAAGTTTAGTTTATTTTTTTACACCAGTATATATACTAAATTACCTACAAATAAGCAGAGGGGTGACTTCATTAAAATACTTTGTAATTGTGCTCCTTGCTTGGGCTGCTTAGAACCTGCAGAAATGGAGGTTGGAGTGAAACTATACTGAGTTTTAAATAAAATGTTGCAAACACAAATTTGAAAAATCACCTGGCAAGGACTGTGTCTATTTCAGCTTTGGATCTCCCATTTTATATAACAGACAGCACCTGGTATGTAGCAAGTACCAGTACCTCTGGTTGTCTGGCTGAGTGACGGGAAATCAAGTAGGGGAAAAGAAACTCATACAGAGGTGATAAGTTAGGCAATATCAAGTAGTGTGAGATTAGCAATTAAATTAGCTGATACATAAACAAGGAGAGAACACTATGGACTTAATTCACCCCTGCAAACCTTTTGAGTGATCAGAGTGGGGAGGGGCTGCATTTAGGGAATCTGGACATGCATCGAGTTTGGGTGCTTGAAGGAGACTACAGCCTTCTTTTGATCTTCTGATGTGACTCTTTTGACTCCCTGTTCATACCTGAGCCCTTTATGCCCTCTTTCCTACTGGGGTCTTTATTTCCTTTTTTGAAACTTTAGGCTTTCAAGTATGAAAGGGTGATCAGGCATGTCAGTTTGCTGGGATGATGCTGCCTATGCCTGTTTTCTGTTATTATTTTTCCTGAGACTCCCTTTCAATACCATGTATCTTGGTTTGGATGATAAATTAAATGACCACCCTAATAAGAAGGAAATTGGGTGGCATTCTATGTCTTTTTGTTTTTTTAAATATTTTATTTATTTATTTTTAGACAGAGGGGAAGGGAGGGAGAAAAACATCCATGTATGGTTGCCTCTTGTGCGTCTTCTAGTGGAGACCTGGCCCACAACCCAGGCATGGGCCCGGACTGGGAATTGAACTGGGGGCCCTTTGGTTTGCAGGCCGGTGCTCAGTCCACTGAACCGTACCAGCCAGGGCGCATTCTATGTCTTTAAATAAAACTTTTGTAGCATTTAGACTTCTTTGAAGAATTAACGTCATGTGGATATAGTACCAGGGAAATTACATATTAGACTAGTGTGTGAGTTCTCGTAAGAGAAAACGAGCGGTACCTGAAAAGAGTCAGATGTCGGGAGAAACAGGTTGATTTTGAGAAAATGAACTTTAATTACAGCTGATGGCTGGTGTAGCCATATGAGAAAGGGCATTTAAAGGTTATCCTGGTGATGGATGGTGTTTAGGGAATCTAGCGTGCTTCGAGAAAGTCTTGGCATCATCGCTAGTTTTGATTTAGAGTTTCAGTGTTACAGCAATGGTAATTGAATTCAGATGTGTTTTCATTTGTTCTCTAAGTAGAAAGTAAAAAAAATAATTTTTTAAACACAGCTTTTGTCAGAGATTAAAAACAATGGCCGGATGGGAAATTGTTCAATTCATATTTTTCCCCCTAAAATCTTCTGTTAAATCGTGTCTTTTGTTAAAATATTTTAATCAAATGAGACATTCACATAGGGCCTTCATGGGTGTCAATAGAATGTATTTTGGGATTTTTTCTCCTAATAAAAAGGGTTAGATTGTTTTTTGTAGTTCATGTACATGGATTTGAAGTAGCAGATTGGTATTTTGTCCCACAGATGTATGTAAAAGGTGAAGCTTGACAATAATTGCAGTGTAAGGGTTGGGTGTAGGATTAACGTCATGCTACGACCTGTCTTTTCCATGTTCATATTTTATGAGCTAGTGATGCAAGTCCCATTGTTTCTTGTTCCCTGCAGTATTATCTTTCATAGGAGGGTAGATTTCTAGAGCAGAGGGATTATTTGTATACAATCCTGCATTTCTGTTTGTTTTGGAATTAAAGCTGAACTTTGCCACTGGCTGTCTATGGGTGAGTTCTTTCTCTGAGCCTCAACTTTCTAGTCTATAAAATAGGAGTAATAATATATATGCTTAGCATTTATTAATATGATGTTTATTCATTCCTGAATCTGGAATAAACACTAGACATGCAACACAAAGTTTAGTGTTCTCCCAGGCTTAGGAATCATCAGCAGATGCTGAGGATAGAGAGACATGTGGTATTGTTGGAAGGGCGAGACTCAAAATATTAACAACCAGTTACTGGCCAATCAGAATGGCTGCTGACTGCAAACATTCTGGGTGGTCTTCATGGTTCTCACTCGCTTGAATATCAGCCGGTTACTGTCAGTATCAACAAGTCTGTGTGTAACCTGTGATGATTTGCAAGGAAACTCATGTGCTTCCTAGTTATAAATTAAAGCCTTCTCCTCCGAGCTGATCAGGAAAGGACGCCACCTGCATATGATGGGGTGAACCTGGCCTTCATGCCTGGATTCCTGTCTCAAAGGCTCCCCTTTCCTTTTGGGACCTTGCTAATCATCACCATCAGCACGGCGATAGTGCTTCTGGGGACAGTGCTTTTCCATTTTCTACTCCACCCCTAATCTGGAAACATGTCCTTCATTCCCTTTGAAGATAAAAGTTGAGTTCGTGACTTTTAACAAAACCATGCGAGTCCCGTACACTTGGTTACTAGATATTGCAGGCCTAGATCCGTTGTCCCTGGGTCCTGGGCAAGGCTGCCTCTCTGGCCAAGAGCACCAAGCCCCAGCCCCAGAAGTGACTGGCAGCACATCTAGGTACAGAGCCCAGGCATCAAAGAGATTGAGGCCCTGGATGAAGGAAGATTTCCCTCTTCTGCCAAGTCTTTTCTTGCTAGTTCTCATTTCTTATCTCAGGCCTTGCCCCTTCCCGGAGTAACCGACAGTCGAAACTCCACCTCTCACGGGGCAGACCCTGACCCCCTTCCACAGGGATGGGTTGGTACTCACCACAGCTATGAAGAAGTTCAGCATCAGTACAAAAGCTCCCATGTAATCCAGGAGGCTTCTCTCCTAGGCCAGGGGCAAGTTGGTGTGACCATACTGGGCATTTACGGATGTAGCTAAGTCTTTGAGAAATTGCTTTGTGATCCCTTCAGACCTGCTAGATTGCCTGCTATTGAAAAGATAGGAGATAAAAGGTGTCAGGGTGTGGAGAAAAGGGATTTTTGTGTATTGTTGGTGAGGATGTAAATTGGTATAGCCACTATTGAAAACATTATGGAGGTTTCTCAAGAAATTAAAAATAGAACTACTACATGATCCAGCAGTTCTACTGTGGGTATATGTCTCAAGGAAATGAAACATTATCTAGAAGAGGTATCTGCATTCTCATGCTCATTGAAGCATTATTTTTACAACTGCCAAGATGTGGAAGCAACCAAAGCGTCCATCAGAGGCTGAATGGATAAAGAAATTGTGATATATATATAAACACATACACAATGAAATATTACTCAGCATCGTTGGTTGGTAGCCCTTATGATGTAAGAGGTGTGGACATATTTATTTCATGTAGAATCGAAAAAAATAATGTATATTATAGGCTTAATCATCTGACCAAAAATGGTTCCTCCTCCTAGCCAACCTCTTTTCCTTCAAGTCTAAAAATCTGCTACTTCTGCGGGTTGGAAACAGAACTTCCACAGGACAAAATAAAGCCCCTTTATGTAAATTTCTGACCCATCCCTTCCAGGGGTGTCCAATCCGCCAGCCACATGCAGCCCAGATGGCTGTGAATGCGGCCCAGCACAAAATCATAAATTTACTTAAAACATTATGAGATGTTTTTGTGATTATGTGTTGCAATGTATTTAACATATGGCCCAAGACAATGCTTCTTCTTCCAGTGTGGCTCAGAGACGCCAAAAGGTTGGACACCCCTGCAAGCCATTGCAGAAGGGAAGAACAGAGAACTATTTCTGTTTACCTAAATATTAATTCAGACTTTGGGTACAGTGAGTCTTTTCTGGAAATAGCTATTTAGGGCTCTCCTATTTTGAAATTCATTAGCTAGCTATGTATTTGCTTCCTTTGTAGTTGTGAATAAGAAACCTACCTTTACTTTTTAATTTCTTAAACAGTTAATCTTGGAAGCAGCTTTGGAGACTGATTTCTCGGGATTGCGTCCCTCCACCCCTTTTCTTTTTTTCCAGAATTGAATGTTGTTTCCTACAGAGCTGTGGTTGCTACATTGTGCATTTACTTTGATGCACACTCCTATTGCTGCGTGGAATCTGCCTGTTGTCATCCCCAGATGAAAGGGGGAAGGGTGCAGAATCTGGGATTGACCAAGATACGTTTATCTCAGCTTCTCAAACCCCATGGGAACATGGTATAATTCATTCAGATGACGGTGGGATGAAACTCCTGTTTTAGCGTCAGTAGATATTTTGTGGGGGCTGACTACACAGAATATGTGGGAAAGGTGGTTTGGCAGTGGGTAGGATCTGCTGTAGCATTTATATCACCAACTGAGGTGAAATTAATTTTGGCCAAGGTGATCAATAGTCTAAACTCTGTGACTGAGCGATTGATCTCTTGGCATGTTTTTATGAAATAGCACCACGGGCAGGGAGATTATATGCGTGCATTGGGCTTTGCATTTATTCTGTAAGCCTTCCCTAGGGGTTGTGTATAGTCCTGTTCTGTACGACCAACAAAAACTGTACTTGTACTTTGCCGTGCCTTTAACTGTAACTGTAGTTTGTCCTGAAAAACTTTCTCAGTTTCCAGAAACAGTGGGCACCATAGAGAGAGGCTTTCTTTCTAGAGCATCACATTTCTATTAATGTCATCACTGTGTTTGGCTCTTTTATGAAATCCTTTTGGTCACATCAACAGTTTGTTTTGAGCTGTCTATCTTAACATCTGGCTTCGTCTGCAAAATTCGCGTGGTGAGCCCGAGACACATGCAGACGAATTGCCCAGGGTTCGGCTTTCTCAGACTTGGAGCTGCGTACGCTGCAGTCTGCTGCACGGACGGATGCAGCTTTTCAGTGATATTGGTGTCACTGCAGTTGGACATAAGTCTGTGGATGCTGTGCTTTGCATTTTCATATTCATGTGCGGTTCTTGACCGCTGGTTTTCAGATGGCTTCATCTCTCGGAAAGCTCTGTGTTAACTAGAAAGACAAAGAAGATGGTTCCTCCTCGCCCACTGCTCTTCTGCCTACTTCCTAACAATAAAAATCGCGAGTGTAGTCTGTTAGCCAGATGTAAATGGTAGCAACTCCCAATTCACAAACCGATTACGTTCCCATGGTTTTGAACTTGGAGTGTGTTTCCTAATGAGAGAAAACAATTCAAAGACTAGGTGAGCCTATTGAAACTTTTTAACCCATAACTTTCCAGCAGCATAGTTTTATTTGGACCTGAAAACCTGACCTTCCCCTGTGTTTTCCTGGGGAAGAATATTCTTTATTCTGCTTTGGTATCTTAAGGAACATAAACATTTCATTCTTAACTTCTGTGGACAGTCACCTGTCTCTACCTGTGTATCCTGGGGCCGTATATCAGGCAGTGTTCTCAGGAGCAATAAAGACTGGCTGAATGATATATGAGCAGAGAAGTACGGTACTGAAAAAATATTGGGTAGTTTCTTGAACTGCTCGAAGTTGCAAAAAGGGCAGGAGTGAATAGAGACTAAACAGTCAGATTCATAGCCAAGGTCCTGTGACCTGATTAGTTCAGTACAGGTGGACCCGATCACTGAACACTGAGTCATGCCGGTTCACCTTGCCTACACCAATGGGTACCACATACTTGCTACCAACTCTGTCACCTGAACCTTTGCTGTCTCAGGGCACTGGGTGTTGTTGTTACCTTTGCTCTCAGCCTTGATGTTTTCCTCCTGGTGCTGCCTTCAGGGTTGGCCAAGGCCAAGTCATGGGCCCATGCCTTAGCTGCAAGGGATGCTGCCTCTGGGTCTAAAGATGTGGCTTTTGTCAATACTCCCATGATGAGAAATCCCCCAGATACAGGGAGGAGCTTCATATACTGTATACTGTCTATCCTTCCCCCCTCTGTAAGGACAAATCTTCACTGTGAGAAGCTACAGTAGAGGCTCTGGAGAGGGGAAGTGGCCAACATATTTGCCCACATGAAGCTGCAGTTAATGAAGCTCTGACCACAAAGCTGGCGAATCTGTCCTGTGCACCGCTGTTCAGGGGCCCTCCCACCATGTGTTAACAGGAGCTAGGCACAATTTAGGCATGTTTGACCTCTCACGGTATGTTCCGTATGACTTCAAGACAAAAGGCACTAAATTGAACTTTAACAAGTTGATTAACTAGGAGGAGCAGATTAAGGTTTATATGTTTCCTCATTTATAGTGTGCAATGAAATTTCACATTGTCAGTTTGTCTTATAGGGTTGGATGGTTTGTATATTTTATTAATCAGCTTCTACCCTTTTAAAATTTATTATTGTAATAATGCACACACACACACACATATCTTACAACTTCCTGCCTACTTATTTGTATTATTTTTCACTTCTCAGAGGCAACCACTTTGAATTCATTTAGCTCTTCTTCTGATATTTACTTCCATGTAGCTAATTCATATGTTTATGTTGATATTTCTTGAAATTTTCTCAATTTTAGACATTTTTACATTTTTATAATGTTTTACTATTTATGCTGTTACAGTTGTCTCAGGTTTTCCCCTCTGTCCCCTCTCTGCCCAGCCCACCCCCCACTTCCAGAATCATCCCCACCCGTTGTCCCTGTCCATGGGTCCTTCCTGTATGTTCCTTGACTAATCCCTCCACCTTCCTTCAGTCAGGCCCCCTCCCTCCTCCCCTCTTACCAACATCAGTCTGTTACCTGATTCTTATTAAGGAAGATAAGGGGCTAGCTCTTTTATTCTCCCTCCGTTAAATACCTGCCCTTAACTCACTAAGATGGTTATATCTCCATTTGCTCCATTGTAAATATTTTTCACAGCTGAGCTACCAGTGTACTATGGTTTTATTTTCTTTCTTGGATAGCATGTTAAAAATTCATTTAAAAAAAAACTCTTATTTATGTATAACTTATTTATCCCCAAATTCTCAGCTAAGGTCAAATACAGTGGCTGGTCTCTCGGTTCTGTGTGTGTGTGTGTGTGTGTGTGTGTGTGTGTGTGTGTGTGAGGGTTCCCCCAGAGCCTTCCGCCTGCCCGCTTCATTTTGGACTGTTTACTCTAGAGGCCTTCTGCCCAGCTGTTGACCAGGAATTTTCCTTCACTATCAGGTTGGGACTTCTTGATTGACCTATTTATTTATACTGGATGGTGTCTCTCTTGGTTTCTTCTTTCTCTGGGGGAAGCACATTGCCAGTTACTTCTTGAGAAACAGTGTGTATGGTATAATTTTCTTGAGATCTGGCATGTGTGAAAATGTAATTTAAGTCTCTCCACATACATGATTGATATACAATTTAAAGTTGGAAGTTATACTCTCTGAGAGTTTTGGAGACTTTGTTTCATTTTCTCCTCCAAATTTTGTTATTGAATTGTTGAATGCTTTTCTGATTCTGGTTACTTTATATGTGGCTTTTGGGAGGATGGGGGAATTTTTTTAATCCTCTAATGTTCTGAGGTTTCATCATAATGTGCCTTCATGTATAACTTTTTTCATTCATTGTGAAGATTTTTGCAGGGGGTGGTGGAGGGTAATTTTCTTCCCACAGTTTTCTGTGTTCTCTCTCCTCTGGGACTCTTATTTTCCAGATGCTGGAGCTTCTGTGTGTTTCCTCCAACTTACTCGTGGTACAAAGCAGTTCCTGGTCTCTATCCTTGGACCGTTTTATTGTACTCTGGAGGAACATTTACCTCTGTTATCTTCAAACCCGTCTATGGATTTCTCATGTCTGTGATCATAATATTAATTCTAGGAACTCTTATTCTCACCATATTTCTATTTTATAGCATTCTATTGATTTTTGCTTTATGGATACAATATCTTTTGCCCCCTTGGAGTTATTAATAATGTATACATGAAGTTTTCTCCTGCTCCTGGCATCGACTTGTTTCTTCCCAAAGTTCCTGTTTGTCATGTTCGACTCTTTGTCACACATCTGGGGACCATTTGCTGTCTGTTTCTACTCAAGCCGAGGCACCGAAAACTGACTGGAAGCTCCCTGTGTATGAATGAGCAAGCTGACTGGCTCTCTTTTGTCAGTGATGGCCTTACCACGGGATGACTTCCTCTTTCCAGAATCCCCATTGCTCCCTACGTTTTGGTAACTGTAGATCTCTTCTGGGGGGCTGGTTGGTTTCTTCGGGAAAGTCATTTAGTCTTTTCCTGGCCCGTCTCCAGGAAGTCAGCAAGGGAAGGAGCTGTGGGTCCCGCCCTTCAGAGTGTACGTTTCCCTCAGCCCTTGCTTTATGGTGCCTCCACCTAGTCACTGTTCCTAATGTCCCTGAGACCAGACTTCCCAGGTTTGAGCCTTTGCAAAGGGCAGACCTGCGATGGAAAGGGACACCACTGACCAGCATCATGGCTGAGAAGGATCTGCAGGTTTAATCCTGATAGTGTCTGGAAAGCAGTCCTCCCGTTTCCAGTGCCCTGCTCAGCCAGCCCCCGCTCTCAGGGAAACTGTGCTTGAACTCGCACTTTCCTGAGGGTCTGTGCCCCTATTGCCTTGCTGCTTCTGTCTGCAGACATTCCAGATTTTTCTGTCCCTGCCTTGAGGATTCACTCACCTCTGGCTCGTCTGCTTTCTGTTTCCAACTTTTCCCCATTACTTTTCTCCTCTCTCATTGTCTTTCTTCTTGTGAGTTTATTTCTGCCTCTTGCATAGTGTCATTTAGCAGAAGGGAGGGAGTTAAGCACGTGATTATAATCTACCACATACAACTGAAAATTCCTAATAATGAACTTTTGAGATTCGGCCTTTCAATTTAGATCCATGGTTGTCTGGTCCAATAAAGAAGAGTGACTTAGTTTACTCTAGGATTCCGTTTACTCTACTTTTCAGTTTCATTCAGAGATTGTTAATCTCACTGTCAAAATGAACTAGGTATCACCCTTTCTTGATTTGAGTATGTAATAGCAAAAAGGGTCACGTATGCATAAGGTATAAATTCCAAGTCTGATCTCAAACCCATTCACAAAAAATAACATAGTTTCCAGTAAAATAAAGAGGAGACTTTTATCGCCTGGGGTTTTCTATGACCATAATCCCAGTTGGGTCAGTCTTTCTTCGATTTCCTACTAGTTTGACTTCAGTTGTGTCCAAGCTGGGAAAACATTCTTTCCGAAGACCCATTCTGTCCAGGGGTCCCCTTGTGTTCTGCAGGATACTGAGTTTCCATGAGGCATCTCTAGATGCTGCAGAAGTTGCTGGACCATGACGTCCTTCTCCATTCCTCGTATAACATCACTCCAGAGTAATTCTTGCAAAACACAGAAGCCTTTATAATGTGCTGAAGGCCGACATTATTGAGAAGGTAAACACTGCAGCAGAATCGGGACCAAATATGCTCTCTCAACTTTTCCCTTAAACTTTCTTAATAGTCCAATTTTAACAGTAACAACCGATTGTTTTACAATGCTTAATCTATTCTTAAGGTATATCAAGGATTACTGTAAATTACTGTGGGTCTTATCCAACCATTGTAAAGCAGAGGGAAGCCAATTCAAATTTTAAAGATTTTGTGTCCTGCAGGGTTTGGATGAATATAGGCGGATCTCATCTGATTCTCAATCGAGAGTTTACAGAATCTTAAAAAAAAGTGTTTACCTTCACATGGGAGAACTAATATTTTTCTGTTTCAGACACCTCGTGTTCTTTGTGGGTAAATCGAAACTGAGCGTGTGTAGAGGCTCTGAGAAGAAACATTTCTATTTGAAGGCTCCTGTTTTCCTCGCGGTGGGCGCGAGCGCCAGGCATCTGTCGCTGTGTGAAAGCGCCCTGGAAGTGTCGCTGCCTCTGAGCAACCAGGAGGAAGTTCTTCTGTCCTTAAAACCAAAAATAGGCACTCTTACTCATCATCCTAACTCAAAAGACTGACTTTTAATGAGACAGGTACATCCCTTGTGGTGGTCACAGATTCAGCGTCGGACTGTGTAAGGCAGAGCTCCGGGAAGACCCGCGATGGGAATGTGACTGAAGGCTGGAGCATCGGCAGCCGCTGTGTTCTCTTTCTCTCGGCAGGTCTTTTCACCTCTTCTCCCTTTATTTTTCATGCGTTATTTTTGATGATTCTTGAAGGGGTTCCCCTGTCTTATTTGATGTACTTAACATGTACACATTTCTCACTGTATTTTAACTTCAAAAAATCGTCCCCAGGGAGAAAAAATGACTTGCAGGAAGAATTGGGTGTGTCGGGATGAGGCCCAGTCTAACTTGCGCGAGACAACTCTTCGGAGTGTTGTGTGTCCCTGCGCTGGCTACGAAAAGAAGAAAAACTGATACTTTGCTGACTTTAGAAAGTCCTTCCTGTGTTTTGGGGAGTGGGGCAGGGAGCATGTTAGTTACTGTTACTACAAGAGATTAGCTTAAAATGAGAGGGAAAAAAGTCCACAAATATTCAATAAAGAAAACTGGGAAAGAGAGGAAAATAACTTGGATGAGAAAAAGTGAAGGAAGAAACAGATGGGAGTGTCATAATGCAGGGCAGGGCTTGCAGTTTAATTTTTTTTTTAAATCTGAAAATGCACAGGTATTTGTACTTACTGTTCAAGCAGTTACATTAAAAACATTTATTAACCAAAAGAAAAGTTCCACTGAAAACAATTTGGGGAAAATAATCTTATCCCACGAGGGGTGAGGGTTAGAAACCAGCAGGCAGATGACTTTCTCAGCTCTAAATAAAGATGTGTGTGTCATAGAGGGTGATGTCCTGTGTTTACACTTAGTGAAGGTTTAATTTACATTTGTGGATGTCATCTGAGTCCTTCATCTTGTTGTCATTCACACCTTTGCAAGGAGGGCATGATTCACCCATTTCACAGATGAGGCATGGAAGGCTAATGGACTGGCAGAGTCACTTATTCAGTGACAAATCCCTCCCTTCTTTAGGTTTTGAGTTTCTTCCCACAATTCCACAGGTACTTCCTATGAAAGCGATTGATGTGTTGCGTTTCTGGGTATTCAGCTTATTGGATTTCTCTAAAAGAAGTTCTTGTTAAATAACAGAGGCCACTTATAAATAACTCCTTCAGGGCATGTGTTAGGCTTGGCTGTATTTGTACTAAATGATTTCCAATGAGTTCTACTTAAGGGTTAGTATTTGAATTCTCTAAGAACCAAAGAATAAACAAACAAACAAAAAAGACATCTCAACTGCCCAAACATGGGTTCAGAGTCTGTGAACCATGCGTGCCCTTCAGATCTTATCTGAAGCTTGGTATTTTAAGTTCAGTTCTCTTGTACTTTTTTATTTTATTTGGTTTCCATAGCTGCACTGAAGAAGGGAAAGATTGGTACTCTGACAGCAATGAGACTGGAGTCTTAAGGGCAAGAGCAAGGAGATAATCGCACCATTAAAGGCAGAGGAAATGTCCCCCAAAGCAGAGCAGCTCGAGGCCGTTGCGGAGTGGAGCTGACAGGCCTGTGCGCTGGGGAAGGCTGTCTTGCCTGTCTTGGCGGGGTTCCTCCGGCCACCCAGCAGCGTGCACATGAAGCCACCCTTGTGCCTTGTCCCTCTGTTCCACTGATTTATCTTCCACTCAGATCCTGACTCTGCTTATCTCTAGACCTGGACCTAGAACTTGGATTCACCTTTGGCTCTCCAACCTGTCCTTGGTGCTCGAACTTCGGCCATCTCTCCCTTCTGACTCTGCGAGTGTGCTGTTGCTTTGACAGGAACTCCCCACCCAGCTCTCCTTGTGGTGGTAGAAACTCAACTTCTGCCTAGTATCCCTGGGCCAGCTCCTCTTCCTCAGAGCTGGTGTTCTCATGTTCCAGGGGAGCGAGATTATTGACGGTCATATTGATGATCCCGTGTCACCAAACAAAGATTAATTACATTCCAGATTCTCCGAGAATGCCTTACCTTTCATCTTGTTGTCATTCACACCTTTGCAAGGTGGGCATGATTCACCCATTTCACAGATGAGGCATGGGAGGCTAACGGACTTGCAGAGTCACTTACTTATTCAGTGACAAATCCCTCCCTTTTTTAGGTTTTGAGTTTATTCCCACAATTCCACAGGTACTTCACATTTAAAAAAAAGATTAATTCAGTATGGTTGAAGGTAAACCCACTTTAAAAAACCTTAGGTGAGTAGTCCTTCTACTATTATGAAAATCTTGATCCTTCTCAGTATCTTACTCCTCAAACTTTCTAAATAGTGAGATTATACAGCATAATAACTGCAGAGTGATTCAGAGGATTGTAATTTAATGTTATAGAATATATTCTTTTTGAAGAACATAACCAACTTTTTTTAGTAGTTTATGTAGCTTTCATATAAAAAACACATTGCATTAAATAAAGCCCTTTTAAGGCGTTTTGTTTACCTTTTGTCTTTTAGGTCAGCAGCAACAAATAACTTAGGTAGTGACATTATGATATCATAAAAAGCTGGTAAAGCCGATAGTAGAACAAGTGGCTGTTGACATGAAATGTTTATTTTGAGGGAATTCTTGGCGTTTTTGCCCCACATCAGCATAATGAGACTTTGTAGCAGATGGAAGTGTTAATGTACCTGTTGAGGATTAATGTCTCTGTAGAGCATTCGTTGGTGAATATGTTAGGGCTAGTACCACAAGTGTAGTGGTTGAAAAGCTGCATACCAACACTCCGTGGGTTGGCGTAAGTACTCCTTTCGTCCCCGTGATGGCTTGCATTCAGGGGAATGGTGCACTGTTCATCTGGGTGGGGAACGGTGCACTGTTCATCTGGGTCTCTCCACATCTTAACCGAGAGCAGTCCGCAGGGTGGCATCGCAAAGCGTTGTTTCCTCCTTGAGGCCTCCCTGACCAGACGGGCAGAAATTCTGGTTGCTTTTGGGACAGAGTTATTTTTTTAAAAAATTATTTTTTAGAGAGATGGAGGGTGGGGAAGAGAGAGAGAGACAGAAGAACAGTAACTTGGATTTGTTGTTTCACTGATTGGCTCTTGTACGTGCCCTGACCGGAGATTGAGCCCACAACCTTGGTGTGTCGGAATGACGCTCTAACCAACTGAGCTACCCAGCCAGGGCTAAGCCCAAGTTATTTTTTAACAGTCTACGGAAGAAGGGCATATGGTACACTCCACAATAACAACAACAACAACAGTATCCTGCCTACTGTTCCTCACTTTTGGAAACTTTATCGTTACAGTTATTTTCAGACAAGACCATGATGTGCTACTGTGTGATGTGTGAAATGTCTTTAATATGGTCCCTCAAAGCTTATGTGTCATAAAAGAAGTGAAATCATAAATAATATACATATATAATAGGACAAAACCATAGACACATAACGGAGTGAATTTTCGGAATTTTCACAAGAAGCCAGCTCCTTTTAATAAGTTTGATTATCGTGTTACTGCCTGTCGCCCCAGTGGGGGGAACCTGAGCAGGTTGCTGTGTGGAGGGAGCCTGTGGGAGGGGAGGCACCGCGCGGCTGGAGTAGTGATGTCCTGTCCTTCCCGGGAAGGACGAGAGGGAAGGCAGGCAGGTGTACAGGGGGCGATTTCTGTTTATTCGCATGCTCGAAATGTTCGCACCTACCTATTTTCTCATTCAGGAGGCCTTTTGTGTTTCATAATTTCGTTCCTTCTGAATCCTCTTACTTAACACACACTGTTTATTTAGGAGCTCATAAAGATTTTCTTCTGTGCAGAGGAAGGGAAATGCAGCTGTGTGCTGTTTGCAGCTTGTTTCTGAGTCCATTAGGAAGGATAGAAAGACCATTTCTGTTCTGTTAGAGGTGTCCGACCTTTTGTCATCTCTGGGCCACACTGGAAGGAGAAGTCAGCTTGGGCCACACATTACATTGTGACACGTAATCACAGGGAATTCTCAGTGTTTTGAATAAATTTATGATTTTGTGTTGGGCCGCATTCACAGCCATCCTGGGACGCGTTTGGCCTGCGGGCCACAGGTTGCACACCACTGGTTTAATTGGTCTCCTTAGTTGTGCGAACTCTTCATTTATGCATCAGTGTATCCATCGATTCCGCATTCATTGACTGCTTGTGGTATATATCCTTGCCCTGGGGGTACAAAGTTGGAAGGCCGAGTCCGTGGGCGTCTGGAACCTCCTCAGTCCTGGCTGAGTTCAGTGATGATAACGTGTTTATCTAGAATTCTGATGTGCTGTTATCGTCCAGAGATGGCCTGGAGATGTCTACGTTGTAGAGCCGCCTCGGGGTTTCCGAGGTCTCGAAGGCTGCCCAGACAGCGTAACACCTGCTTTTCAAGGCATTTCCCATGACGTCAGATTTTCTGATGGACTTGGCTACGGTGGGCACTATTGGCGTACTTTCCAAGAACTAAGTCATTCCACCCACTTCTGTATTTGCCAAAACTCGAGGCTGAAGAGTGGGCAGGAGACTGAAGTGGGATGACGTCACGTATGCTAGGGACTCCCAGGGGCAGGTGCCACTGCCAACTCCATTCCCCGTCTTGCCTGTGCTTTCAAATGCCTGACTCTGTTTTCATTACGCTAGTTGTGCTAGGAAGGATCTTTGAATTGAAGCATCTTAAGAAGCCTTGTAAGATGGTAGGTAGTAATTTCACTTAATGAAACTATATGTAAACCTTTGGAAAGATTGGCACCCAAAACCCGAAGGTCATTTTAAGAGCTTTCTTCTGAATCTGTGTACACAGTATTTTCTGATACTATTAAGTTCTACTATGGGTGTGTTTATCCTACAGATGTCCCTTTGCACCTTGATATATACTGGTGAATGTAGTATTTGTTTTCATTTCAAAATGGGGTTGGACTACTTTAATTTTGGAAGGTAACGTGCCAGAAACCAAGATTTTCAAGATCTGTGTCTCCAAGTCATTTATGTGTCAACTCGTTTCAGCAAAGGGTCTCACCAGCTGTTTTATCTACAGTATCGATGTCATTTGGTCTGTCGCCTCCAACTTCCCAATGCTGTTGCCTGTGTACTCCCTATAACCCGCTTTGTCTTTATTCCTCTCACTCTGATGGTCTTCTCACGTGAGAAGGGTGTGGATTCTGCTTCCTCTTCCAGGCCAGCCCCTTCCTCTGGATGCCTACCCTTTCCCGCCTCCTCTGGGATCTCAGTCCATCCTTTCCCCCTCCCCCTGGTACCCTCGGCCTTTCTCTCTTACTGGTTCTTTCAGCGTATCTGTGTGGACTCCATCAGCACTCCTCCCTTCCAGCAACTGTCCTTCTCCTTCCTCTCTTCCGCGGGCTCTGTTGTCTCTGCCTGCACCATTTCACTGAAGCCGCACTCAATCCAGGTGGCCAGGAACTGCTTACGTGTCAAATCCAAAGGTCTACTTTTCGTTTCGTTTCTTCTCTCTATTCATCTCATCGTATCTCATGGTACTTCTCTCTCTGCCTTTCTTCCTTGGCCTTATTCAACAGATCTTTTTCCTCTGCTCATTCTAATCCTCTCATTCTATTCACGTTCCTTCCGTGATATCACCCACTAATGTAATTTTTGCCACCTTCTGTGTAATGGACACTTACGTTTTACTCAGGTTTCTTCCCCAAGCTTTATCCTCAAGGATATATGGCACCCCTACCTGAATCTTCTGTACCTCAGTTTCTCATCCCCACACTAAACTTGCGTCTTCCTTATTAAACTTGTTCATTCTCCTGTATTCTCGACCTCAACTGTCACTCCTGTCCACCCACATGTCATCATTTTCCAAGTTGCTTTGTGTCTGGATGCTTCCCAAGTACTAATTCTTCTCTCCTTTCCCCTTTCCTACCTACTTCCACTGTCCTGATTTGCACCTTTCCTCTCCTACCTAACAACCAAACTGGCCTCGCTGGTCTCTCTGCCTCTGCTCTGTCTCCCTTGAATCCACCCAGAGACAGTAATGCATGCGCCTGAAACACAGATCTAACCCAGCAGTGGCTGTCTGTAAGCCGGCGAGTCAGAGATCTTGGATGTGTGTATAAGGTTATGATCTGGCCCCAGGCTTCTTTCTTGGCCTCACCCCACAGCACTGAATTACACCATGCAGTTTCTTACCGCTGCCTTTTCCCGTGTCTGTGTCCCATCACCAGCTTGGCTAAGTTCTACCCAGCCTGAGGACGTGCTTGTGTCCCTTGCTCTGGGAGGCCTTCCCTGACCTCCCCATTTCCGGGCTTGGTGCCCCTGCTTGACATGCATGTCAGTCACTGCCCCCATCTCACTGCCCTACTAGGCCCGCTGTGTGTGTCTCTAGAGCCCATTAGACTGTACTTTCCTTAAAGACAGAGATGGTGTCTTATTTATCTTTGTAGCTCCAGTGTCTAGCATGGGGCTTAGTAGGTGTTCAACATATGGTTTTTAAATGAAAAGTCAGTAATGACAGTAAATCAGCATGGTGTTGACAAAAATGGGCAGAAGTAATCTATGCACAGCAGTCACCTTTGGGCGGCACGAAGGGAGCCGATAATGTTCTGGGGTTTGATATGTTGCGTTCGGGCTGGGAAAATTCATTGTCTGGCCACCCGTGGTATGTGTTCCTTCCTGTATTTATGTTACACGTCGAAAGCTTTTCTCAAAAGTCAGTTTGACATCTTATCTACCCAATACAGAAAATTTCTTTTTTTTCTTTCAAGCTTTAAGAGTTTTTACAGGATATTAGGTTCAGATGTCACAACAAAGAACTTAAACTACTGCTGATCCTTTTCGTGGAGGAAGCGGAAGATGACAGAGCATTAGCGAAATATGCGTGGGATGCCTGGCCTTCCAGAGAGGGCCCCTGAGGCCAGCCCTGATGGACGGACTTGCAGTGACCTGTGCGTCTGTCACACTTAGCCACAGGGGCCACATGCTAATCATCAGTGAGCTCTGGGCCTGCCTGCAGTGACGGGGAGACTTCGGCTCGGATGTGACCATGAATAATTCATAAATGTAGTTATCGGGAAATTTGTGGTCATCATTAGCATTTTAATGAAAAAAATGCAGTCATTATTCTCAATCTCTGTTTTGTTTCTGCTCTTTTCCCTCCC
>PVKM010027192.1:0-18708 GCA_004027735.1 Carollia perspicillata | reverse complement strand
TCTTTTTCCATCACCTTTACCCCAGCTTGTCCTGCATCAGTGCCTGGGCGGGGGTGTCCAACCTGTGGCCCGTGGGTTACATGCGGTTCAGGATGGCTGTGAATGCGGCCCAACACAAAATTGTAAATTTACTTAAAACATTATGAGATATTTTTGTGATGATATATTGCATTGTATTTAACATGTAGCCCAACACAACTCTTCTTCTTCCGGTGTGACCCAGAGACGCCAAAAGGTTGGAGACACATATTATGGGAAGCTCCATCATGTCCCTGCTCAGTGTGCCAGGCACTAGAGCTCAGAGACGCTCTGTCTGTTCTCTGGGCCAGCTGTTTCCATTCTGTGCCTGGCTTCCATCTATGTGGCGAGTGTAACTGCATCTGGTGGTAGATTTATCCACCATAGTGTTGGATCAGTGCTTCTTGACCTTTAGTGCGCACAGGAACAGCATGTTGTCACAATACACATTCTCATTCAGGACATCAGGAAGCAGCCTGAGAGTCCACATTTCTAACAAATTCCCAGGTGCAGCTGCTGCTGCTGGTTCATGAAAATACATTTTCAGTAACAAGGCACTAAAGGCACAGGTGGGTGTCCCCCAGCCCTAATTAAAGCTGTTTTGTACCCAGGTGAGATTAAGTAGGGATTCTCATAGACTTTTAGTTAATACTTGGATACTTCCACATTTTACGCCCATCTGAGAAATATGCCTCAAGCAATGGGTGGCGACATAACGAACACCAGATTGTTGCTGTTTCATTTATGTGGAATGTATACGAAACAGCTAATATATAAAACATGTAAAATGTGTTTATATTTGTATGAATCCTAGAAATATTTACAAGATCATTAGAGAATCGATATAAAGAGGGACAAACTGGCAAGATACAAATCAATAATCTTCACATGTAGTTTAGTTTTTAAAAAATTGGATGTTTTGACATAGTCTTCATTAAAAATTTCTGCCCTGGCTGGTGTGGCTCAGTGGATTGAGCGCCAGCCTGTGAACCAAAGAGTCGCCGGTTTGATTCCCATTCGGGGCAGATGCCTGGGTTGTGGGCCAGGTCCCCATGTGGGGGCATGTGAGAGGCAACCATACATTGATGCTGAAAAAAGATTTCTGGACTAAAAACTATCTTTATCTCATAGGAAAAATACAAATGATAAAGGTTTTCAATAGTCGAGATCTGAAGGAGCAAAAGAAAGAAACCGAAAGGTCTTCTTTGCTTTGGCATTGACCAGAAATCTCAATTCTGTTTACCTGGTGCTTCCATCTTGGGCTGGAAATAGAAGAAGAAGGGTAGGGGAAGAAGAGAAGAGAGAAAAAAGAAGGTGAAGAGGAGGCATATTTCAGGTTGATTTGCACCTTCTTCATGGTGGGGTAGCAAAAGTAAAAAGCACAGGTCCTGAGGCAGGTGGCATCGTGCTTCGCACACCAGCATTCTTTCCCCAGGTCCGCGGTGAGCTTCCCCACTGTAAGCCTAGATGCTACCGACCATTCTTGACCCCATCGCAGCTCTTGGGATGAGCCCTGAATTACTTGAATTGTAATATTTTATTTCTTTGCATGCTGGAGCTGGTTTTGAAGGAATAATAGCAGGTTAATCCTCACACGGCCGACACAGAGGAAGAAGATACCCCCAGGATTTCTGGAACAGAGAGCGATGGTCTCTTGGCCTTGATTTGGTGATTTGAGGAAGGGTAGTCTAGAGCTGGGGTAGTCATGGACGATGATGTCAACCCGTGTAGGAATATAGCCCAGAGAGGCAGAAAAACGGAGGAGCCTGCTGACGCGTGTCCAGGTGAAGCTGCCCCAGAAGCAAACGCTACCGCCATTGTTTCGGTTACATAACAGAATAAATGCTTTGTTCGTTTATATCAGCTTGACTTCGGGTTTCTGTTTCAGTGAAAGTAAAAATGATTTAATTGACGGGGGTATTCTTGGGAGTGCGCGAATAACATTCTTCTCTATGCCTCTTTATCCACTGGGCCCAGCATGATGCTTCTGCACACAGAAGGTGCTCACTAATGAGCACCTTCACAGTGTAAGCCTTTTTGGGTTGGAAGCCAAGATCTGAGCATGCAATTCTAGTTTTTGTAATAAGGAAAGTGTGACTATGTGCTAATCCCTCACCTGTGTGGGTCCCGTGTTGTCCTCTGAGCCACGAAGGGATTGGACTAGCTCGTGTGTTCTGGGCTGATGTTACGCGAGTTCTCACCAATGTGGCAGTGCTGGTTGTTTGCATCCAGTTGGTACAAGGACCTGTTCTGTTTGGCAAATGCTTCTGCCGTGCTGGTTAAATATTTTAAATATCCTTCCTCTCAAATTTACTAATTCAACAAACGTTTACGGAGTGCCCGCCATGCATCAGGCACTGTGCAAGGCACTGGGATCAGTGGGGGAGTGAAACAGACGTGGTCTACTATTTTCATTCACCTTCCAGTCCAGAGCTGTGCTGATCAATACCGTAGCCACCAGCCATGTGCGTCTACGGAGCCCCTGAAAAATGACTGGTCCAAATGGAGATGCTGTTAAGTACGAGATAAACACTGGGTTTTAAAGAGTACCCCCCTCCCAAAGTATCTCATTAGTAATTTTTATATTGATTACAAGTTGAAATGATGATATTTGGGATATATTGAATTTACATAAATATGTTGATAAAATAAATTTGGCTTGCCTTCCTTGTACATTTTTAATGTGGCTACCAGAAAATTAAAAAAAAATATGCTGGTGGATCCCGTTATATTTCCAACAGAGCAAGGGACCAGCATACTCAAATTTTAACGTGTCCATGAATCACTACAAAATCTGTTAAAATGCTGATTTGGTTCAAATGATTCTGGGTGAGGCCTGAGATTCCGTGTTTCCTAAAAGCTCCCAAGTGGTAATGCTGTCCCAAGGAGCACACATTGAGCAGACTAGAAGAGACAAGAAGACTTATGGAATGGTAAAAGCAAATAAAAATATATGAGAAAAAATATAGGGATGAATGCCTTGTAGAAAGAATGAATGTTAGGATAAACTAAAGATACCACAGAAGATACACTGAAGTAAATGTAGGGTGAGGACAGTCTTAAGAATCACCTGGATATCTCGGGAAGGATTAGGCATACTCTAAGAACCAACGTAGGTCGGCGTACTGCGGTACACTTCTGTGTGCACGCACGGTATTCAGTAGTCGAATTGGACAAAGGCTTCTTGAGCTGACCTGGTGCAGGCATTGCATCTCCCAGCACATGGGGTAGATCTGAGGGATGGCCACATGGAGGAGACATGCTGTTGCTTCTCCGACAGCCCGCTGTGGAGTTACAGACAGAGATAAACAGGACTGCCTAGATGCAGCACAGGAAATGCTAAGCTCGGGAGGTGTCGGCTGGGGCTTTTGTTGCCTTTCACCTTTCTGCTCAAAACGGCACTCTGATTCTCCTGCGGGATGTCCACCCCTGCCTCCCAATACATTTCCTTAGTACTTTTTGGATGCGGACCGCCGAACTCCACCCTAGGGGTGGGACAGAGAGAACATATGTAGCGTTCTGAATGCACTGACTGAGAAAGGAGGGGCATGTAATACCTCAAGAGGAAAGGAGATTTCTGGGGAGAGAATCTGAGTTTCCAGTGGGGCAGGAGTCTGCAAGTTGCTCCAGCTATCTTGCTGCCGTGGGAGGGGGTAGGATGTGGGGGGACAGGACTCAGGATGAAGCAAATATACCCAGGAAGCCGCCCCATGCAATGGAGAGTCAAATTGCTCTTTTGCATTGAATGGAGCCCATATCAAGCTATCCCTGAAGGCAGATATGCTCCCTTTCATTCTGTAAGCCAATAATTCCATTTGATTAAACAAGCTTAATTTGCATTTTTCTATTCCTTGTAACCTAAGGAGGCCTAACCAATAAACCAATAATATGAACAAACACAGGAAGTGGGACAAGTAATTTTCCATGGGGACTTAATAGAGGGCATGACATTTGAGTGAAATGTCTTAAATGACAAAGCAAGATCTAATAAAGCTTTAGGGGATAGGGCTGGGTTCCTTGTTATATTTATGGACTCTGAGAATTGAACAGGATTCCTAAAAATGCCAGGTCAAGTCCATGTGATACAAGAACCTGTTTCTAGTCTCTGGGAGAGGCTCTCTAGGGCTGGTAGGTGACTTCCCTGCAGACAGACAGACAGACAGACAGACAAAACCCAGCCTGGTCCTTGTTAGGACTTAGATGGCACCTGGCAGGGTTGTCTTTTCTGGCCGTCCTGTCCCAGACTCTCTCTGTTCCTCCTTTCTTCCACTTACCCTGTTTAAATGCCTGAAGAGCATTTTGGATTCTGTAATTACCTTGTTTACTATTTTTATTTATTTATTACAATGATCTTATTTTACAATATAAGCTCCTTGAGGGTCAGGGCCTTTTTCCATCTCAAAAAGTGCTATTTTTTGCAATACTTGTCATCTGGTGGCACTGAAATAAATATTTGCGGACTTAATGTTCAATTGGTTAGAGTATTTAGTCCAGGCTTGGCTTCCTAATAGTTTACAATGATGTACAGAAACTGCAACAGATCCACAGAAAAAGAGACAAGATGAGAAATTCAATAAGGGACTGAAAGAAATTAAGACAGTTGCTAAGAAGAGAAGGCTTGGATATATGGGTTTTTTTTTCCAGAATTATAAGAAGGTGTTTTTTTTATCAGAAAAATGTAGAACAGTTGCTCTCTATTGTCACAAAGTTCTAAATCAAAGGGAGAAACAAACAGGAACATTTCATTGGTCCTAGAAAGACCCTGAGCATTATTTTGTTAAAGGGATATACTTCAGTGCCAGACATAGTATGGGTTCCATCAGCGGCCTTACCTTTATTGAGGGGGTGGAGAATGTTGGTTGCTTACCCAATAACTGTTGTCCCGTTCATGGTTAGCAACAGAACCATGATTTTATTTAAGATGGCAATGGGTACTTTTAGGAAATTTCTGTCCCAATCCACTTTGTAAGTGATGACATTCTGATCAATGCGATGTAAGGTGAGATGTTGTCTGGGAAAAATAATTCCACAACTCTTTTTATTTCCTTGAAGGAATTACTGGGAGTTACATGCCTTATGTATTCTTCTTTTCTTAATGTTTTATGTCTGGAATGTGGATGTGATGAGTGGAGCTCTAGCAGCTATTTTATGACCTGGAGTAAGGCTGTCAGACATGAAGAAGCTACACATGAACAGTAGAACAGAAAGAGAGAAGCACCTTGGGTCCTCAACGATTTCATGGAGTTGCTCTACTGGCCCTGAACTACCTAGTTCCACCCTCCTTTTATACAGAATAAAAACCCTTTTATATTTCAACCACTATTATTTTGTCTTTTCAGTTCCATGCAACCGAACTGAATTCTAACTGATATCTCCAGGTCTGCGATTTTCAAGTGGTGTGTCAAAAATTCAAGAGAATTTTTAAAATGCACAGTACCTGACTATTTAGTTGAGGGCACTGATTTCTTTTTTCTTAGATTATCAAGTAAAAAATGACAAGAGCCACCACAATAATAGCTGCCTGGCGTGAATGAATCAAACGTATACTTATTTTTCTGTCAGATTGGCAAAAAACATATTTTTTGTGTGCTGCAGAATTTTAGTAATTAGTTTATATGTGCCATGAAATGAAAAGGTTGAAAAATCACTGATCTAGCTTACCTCTTTTTAATCAAATATATCAAGTCTATTCCAGAACATCTGTAAAAAATAACGAAAAACCAAATACCCTGGAGAGTTTAATATAATGCTTGAATTCAGAGTTCTTTATAGACAGATATAAGATGGAAAGGAGATTCGAATGAATTAATGCGTTACAGGAAAGGTTTAATGAAAGTATAAAAGGCCGTATATGCAGAAACTCACACATAGAACAGTGATCAAACAAGCCCAACAATGGATTTAAAGAGACTATTAGCCATATAAGAATGTGTAGCTAATAAATGTTCACTGCCTTAACTGGAAATTATCATTAATCCAAGTAAACCATGAATGAAAAAGTGTGTGCTATTATGACTAAAAACTAATTAATTTTAGGCTTTTAATATAATTCTGTTGGGTAAAGGCTGGGAATAGATTCTTTCAATATATTGTAAAGACAGTATCTTGTCAGACCCTTGTTAAAATTTACGTATTCTGCTTTGTGCTCCAAATGATGAAGAAGGGAGAGGAACAATAAAAATGATTAAAGAGATAGAAGGTAGGTCATTTGGAAAAGAGTTAAAAAAAAAAACCCAAAATGTTTGTCTAGCCTGGAAAAGAAAGAGTAAAAGAGGATTTTAAATTATTTCATGAATATGAAAGATTATTAAAAGGAGGCAGAAAAAGGGGGGGGGGTGCTGGTAGGTTCTTAATCACTAAAGCTGAACAAAATTAAATTACTTTAAATTAAGAAAGAACATATTAGTATGTAGAGTGTTCATGCAATCCAGTGCCATTGGAGACTTTGGGATTGAGAGTCTTAATTCCTAGAGATTGTTACAGAGTCTAGAGAGGATGTGAGAAAATCCCACTGCGAAGTCTCGCCCCATGATCAACCAGGTGCATCCCTCCGGAAGCTGGTGCCTGTGGTGCAAAGGGAAGACAGGACCATAGGATTTGGCCACACAACTTTTCAGGAGTCTTCTGATTCTTTGTTGGAAAATTCCTTGAAATGCACTCCAGTTTTTTGTTTTAAACAAAACAACAAATGACAGCCACTGTTGATTGCAGATGCTGTTGATGCCTGGTATGTATCCATCCCCATGGCACTTAGGGTCCAGGATATGCTGATGGCCCCTGTGAATCTTCAGGGCTTTCTCTCTACCAGTATGTAGCACAGTGATTTGACCTTACAGGTGCTAGTATGTCACCTGGGTATGAGTTTGCCATGCCTGCCCAGCTGACTCTTGCCAGCACCACAATCTAAGGGCTCCCAGAGTGCCTGGTTAACCATCATGAAATCTTATATAATACTGGTCTGCAGCCAAGAGACCCATTTTATGGCAGAGGGACAATAATGGGTGTGTGGCTGTGGGATCCAGGGGTCCTACTAAATACTGCATCATAGAGAAGTGCTATCTGATAGAACTCTTACAGGCCTCTTAAAGGCCCAGCTAAGGGGTCACTCTGAGGACGATGTTCTTTTGGGGTGGGGTCCTTCAAAATGTGGTATATATTTTGAACCAAGGTCAAATTATACCATGTCCCCAGTTGCTAGAATACCATTCCCAGCCCTTGTAGATGGTCTATATTTGAGCTACATTCATCAAGGCGATTGCATTTGCTAGCGATTGGTAGGGGAAGTGGGCTCAGTATATCTTGGAAAGATGTAGCTCCCTGATAAAACACATACTGACATGTAGGAGGAACTGCCTTTCTGTTCTAGCTTTGGATGTATTGTGTAAAAATAATGCTTTTACACAATAAGCAAATACAGCCATCTCGTAACCACGAAGGGAGAGAATACAAACACTGAGAATGGCAGAGTAAAGAGACAGAAAAATCTGCTTCCTCGAAGACAATGAGTCTTAGAAGTAACCCTGGAATTGCTTTCCTCTGGACGTTTCATGTGCGATAACAGGTGGTTTTGTTGTTTAAGATACTTCTCATCAGAGCTAGGTACTTTCAGGTGATATTGATTTCCTCCCATGGTTGCTTCTTTGTTGATGGCACCTGCCTTCCATTGGAGAAGCCAAAAATGCTGATACTTTCCTGGCCTCCCTTGCAGTTAGGATAAAAACATGTGGCTCAACGGGACTTGAGGAGCGGTTTGTTGTGAGCCTTCTGAGAAAGGGGTTCATTCTTAACAAGAAGTGGTCTTCAGGAAACATGCCCCTACTCTTTAGCCAGTTACTATTATGTTTTCATGCGACACTTGAAGCGGTGGCTGCTTTCTGTGACTAGGATGATGTAAGGATGAAGCCAAGGATACTAAGACTGACGGAGTGAAAGATGGTGAAAGCTTAGGTCCTCAGTGACCTGGCAGAGTCCCTGACCCACCTTGGCCTTGCCCGACCTCTTGAGTTATTTTTATGTGAGGTACACAAAGTCATAGTTTAAGTTGGTTTTTGTTCAATGTTCTCCTTGCAGCCCGAACTATCTTAATGCAAACATATTGTCATATACCACCTCAGCTTCCCTGTTTTCTCCAATCTGCCAGAAATAAAAAAAAAAGTGTCTGTTAAGCTTTTAACATAAGCTTCTCCTGGTTTTACATTACAAAAATTATGGAAAATGCTAGTATTATTTTGTGATACAGTCAGAGACTATTTCTTTCGCTCTTAATGAAACAGATCATTAGGTATTCATGAGAATTACAAAGGCATTTCCCCTTAGTGCTTCTGTAATTTGGAGAAATAACAAAACAATAAAAGGAACCTGCTGGATATTTTCATTCAGTTGCTTTATAGCTTTGGAATTGAATTTTTCTAAAAAGGAAAATGCAGCCAAATTCTGTAACTGTCAAAAGCTCTAAATAAAAATAAAAGTATACTGAAATCTTTTCCAAAAGAAAAGCAACTGCTCATGTATTATTTTTTAAAAAAACATCTAAAGATTAGAAATATTACATTTCTGTTTAGCCTAAGCAAACAAGATGAGAGTTTAAAATTTAAGTTCTGAGTAATATTTTCTTTTAAAAACATGTCTCATGTACGTATGTGTATATAAAAGGTACATATGTGTACATGTATACACATATATTTTCACACATATATTTTATAATATGGAAAGATATAGTGAGGGAAAAAGAAAATAATGAAGAAAGATGTTAAGATGTCGCTGGAATTTGATAGTCTGCTAGTCAGCTAAGGTTCAGTATTAGTTTTCTTTCCTTGGAAATTAGTTATTTTTTGAGAGGTTTTTTCCGGGTCTTGGAGCTACTACTTCTAAAATATACTTCCCCGCTGCATGCAGAATGGCGGTAGTCTTTTCAGATAAGAAATTCTGTATTCCAGTTATGGTCAGGGTGTATGCTTTGATAGTGTTTTGGTCAATTAACAAGCAACGGAACATACAGTATTTTCTAGTGGAAGAACAGGTTGCCTGAGTCAGGGATACATTGTTTTATGTAGCTAAATTGGCCTGAGCCCAAGGTGAGAGAGCTTGCTTTGCTCTGTGTATGGTGTCACTCCACCTAGTTCAAGTTCAGGCAGCTTCCCACATTTTGAGATTCTCCTGGGACCTGAGCCCCTGCTTTAGCCTGAGGCTAGCTCATGACTGTCACCTTTCACCTACTTAACAAATTGTTTTGCTTCGAAGCATGGAGATTTACTATTCAAGTCGCTATTTCTAGCCCCAACACTACTTTAAAAAAAATCAAAACCCTACAAATCTGTTTTATTTCCCGTGCTATCAAATCTGATTTAATGTTACAATTTTGTTCATAGACTAACTAAATAATATGTTAGACTGGAAAAAAAAAAGCCCAAACCTACTGCTACCAGGGTAATGAACGTGGTCTTTCTTACAGTGCACTGCAGTTATGGTTTTACTTGTTCGTGTTTTGGTTTCTGCTTTTTTTGTTTGAGGCAGTCTACCTGCCTTCCACGTCTTTATTCCTTTCTGTAGTGTCTAAAATGAGATATAAAGGCAAACTCTTAATCAGAAACACTTTTAGATTCCTAAGAATATCCAAAAGTAATAATTTGGAGAGTAAACTTTATCCTTTGAAAACAAGTGCCAATCTTCCATGAATAGTGAGTGCTTTTAGGGGAAATGGGTTATTTGCTTGGTTAGATGAAGCCAAAACAAAAGAAATAATAAAGAAACATGCTTTGAATTTTTGAGCCCCTTTCGCTTATGGCATTTCCCAAAATCATTTTATTTGACAACAATGACAGAAATTTGTGCACAAACAGGATACCGACTCTAGTTAAGAATGAAAATAATATGCATATTACTTTATGATCTAGGGGAATTTATATATACAGCAGTAAAAGTGCATTTTCCATTGTTTTTTTTTTTTTTTTTTTTTTTTTTGCGGGGTGGGGGGCGGTGTGGGAGTCTTTTCCCGCAGGACGGACAGCCCTTTCCGCAGACTCTGCGGGACCCGCCTCCCCTCAGTCCCAGTCTCGGCCGCAGAGCCCGGCTCTCCTCTCCGTCGCGGTTCAGTCCCTCTCGGCCAAACCCGTTCTCGCCCCGTGGCGGCTACGGCCGAGTCCGATACGCCGCGGCTCCGCCAAATGACCCGTAGTAACCCCGCTCCACCCCCGGCCGCCCGCGCCGCCGGAATTCGATAGGCCCAGCCCCGCACGCGCCACCGCCCGCGGGCCAATGGGCGGCGGCCTCTTTGCATATGCAACGAGCGCCGGCCCGGGAAGCGCGTCCCAGGCGGTTCGGCTCAACAGACGCTGGTGTGCCGGCGCCGGGGAGTGGCGCTGCAGTTGTCGCCGTGGCCGGGGCTGGGACGAGGTGGCGACAGCGGACCGGACAACCGACGGTCGTCCACTCGCTGTGCGGCCGTGGCGGCTGCGTCCGCGTCTCCAGGAGACTGCGCGGGACGTGAGTGCTCTGGTACGCAGCCAGGCCTGCGTGGGCCGGAGGCCGCAGGAACCGGAGCCCCAGCGCTATGGAGAGTGCGGCGCCCATTGTGGAAACGGCAGGGGCCGGTTGGCCCTGCGGCCTCCGCGTGCGACTGGGGTGGGCCCGGGGGCGGCCCCGGCGTGGGGCATGAACGTGGCCGACCTAGGGGCCCCGACTCTCCGATGGAGCCACCGAGCCCGGCTCCGGGGGTGTGCGCGCAGGCAGCCGCGGAGTCCGGAGCCGGCTAGCGGCGTGGGGACAAGCTGCGGGCAGAGTGGGAGGCACCGCGGTCGGGTCTGGGAAGTGGGTGACGTGGGGCCTCGGCCGAGGCGCCCACGTGAGCCGGGGAGGGGTGGGGGGAAACCGCGGCCGGAGGCGCGCCGCTGTCCCGGGGTGGAAGGATGCACGGATGCACGGGGTCTCCCGGCGCTTTGGGGGCGGGGCGGAGTAGGGTGGGCGCTGGCAACCTGGATTGGTTGGGCTCTGACGCGGTCCTTGGGAGAAACTGAGTCCTGTGATTGGGAAAACCCTGTTGGAGGGATGGGTGGGGATGTCTTGCCGCAGGGTGTGAGAAGAAATTGGGTGTGTGAGGTGGGTCGACCTTGGTATTTGTTTCAGCCACAGTCTGTGATGGTGGGACAGGGATTAAGACTGACCGATGTTTTGGGATTGAGAGAGAGTTGGTTTACTTTTCTCTAAATGCGTTTTAATTACAAACCAGAAATAGAATGTGCAGCACGGAGGGCGTGCTTACTACCAGCAGTCCCGGGGGTAGGTATTATCAGGCCCGTTTCAGAGATGAGGAACCCGAGTCAGTGAGTCATTGAACTGGTTCGCCCAGTCCGGTTTTAGAAAATGTGCTCTCAGCTACTGTATATATGGTCCCTCAAAAATTAGAAAGGTTGGAACAGTGTCTTTAAAATTATATATAAGCAGGTGGTGATGGAGGGAGACTTGACTTGGAGGGTCGAACACGCAATGCATTGTACACATGATGCATTGTGGAATTGTGCACCAGAAACCTGTATAATTTTGTTAAGCAGTGTCACCCCAATAAACTCAATAAAAAGAAAAATTTATGTGGAAGCTAGCGAGGGACTAGGCCTTGTGAAAGTGATTGCAACTGAGTAAAATGACAAATAGTTGACATTTATTGAGCCTTTATTACATGCCAGGCACTGTACTAAGAGCTTGATGCATGGTGTCTTTGTACTATTAACAACCGTCTAGGGCAGTGGTTATTCCGGAACAGCCGGAGGAACTGCAATCTGGACATGGACACATTAACTTGTCCCAGATCACAGCAAGTGAGAAGAGAAGGTGGGATTCAGAATGTCTGTCTAAAAATCCGGAGCTCTCAGAGTATTCTGCCGACTCTCCGTGGTGGCTGGCTGAATGGTGCCACAGCGGATTTTTGTTTGGGTGGCCAGGAGAACTGTTGTTTGGCGAGACAGCCTTTCATGTCACCACAACCTTTCTTTCCCTGGGATTGGCCCCCAGAGTTGAAGGGCACTGCTGAGTTGCGCTCGCAGTGTTTCAGGTTATTACTGGCAGAGCTGTTGTGAGTCTGCGGCACAGACTTTATTCTTTTCTTTCTGCATCTTCCTCTGCAGGTCGCACCCTTACGGATGAGTAAGGCTTCTGTAGTCATTGTGGCCTTTTTTCATCAGACTTTTCCTGGTTTCTCTTTTCTACAATTGGGTTGGTTCTGTAGGATGGCATTGTTAATGGATGTAGGGCAGAGAGGTTGAGGTGACAAGTCACCTAGTGTCTTTTGGTTTCAGTTACTGGATTTATGAGATATTTAGACTGGATGATTTAAAGCTCAGCTGTTCTGTGAGTCTTAAAGGTCCTCCTTTCAGGAAAAAAGGATGGAAAAAATGAAAGGTGGACAAATTATGGGGAAGATCATGCCCTGTCAGGTTTGGGAGAATCAGATCTTAAAGCTCTTTCTCATTGCTTATGTGCTTTCCTGCTGTCTGGTTCTGCTCAAACGGTTAGTTCACCCCTCATTCAATTAATTGCTCAGTTAGAGCCTTTTTCCTCCTGTTGTATGTCAGGCACCATGCAAGGTGCTGGGGTACAGCAGTGAACAGACTTGGTGTGATCCTCGACCTCACTGAGGAAACCACAAAACCAACACGAAGCAAATCATCATATGAATAAATTGTAAGTTAGGATATGCAGTGAAGGAAAAGCGAATGAAGATTGTAACGAGGATTGCGATTTAGATGGAAATGTAGTCTAGGCTGCTTTTCAAACTGATACGGTGAGATTTTACTAGAATGACAATGGTTCATTCTGAGGCTCTAATGAAATGTACCTAATGGGTCTGAGAACTTTTGAGCAGCATTTCATTTCACAGTATCTGTTCCTAATCAGAATATTACTCATATTGCAACATGTGAAAATGAGGTAGGGAACTTTTTCAAGTTGTCATTCTGCCTACCTTCAGGGTACTTAGAGCTCAAATATTCCTGTAATGCTTAACTTTTCCCCTCTCAAAATGAACCTTTGGGAAGCAAGAATCTTTATGCGATTTGGACTTGAGGAGGGGATTTGGATGTCTTCAGCAAAGCAAGGCCCAAAAAGGTGACAGGATTTTCTGACTTTAAATAATAAGCATCATAATTATCAAAAGTATCCAGCATAGTTTACAGTTACAGAGTAATTCTCACTTCAAAGGAGGTAAAAATGATGACAGGAATTGGGAAATATAAGCTCTTAAATATGTGACTATTTCAGTTGAGTATGCATTAAACCAGTAGAAACTATTTCATTGCAGTATAGTTACTGAAGGTCATTTGCATACAAAGAACTGTGTTAGGTGTGCCATGTGGAATAAATAAGAAAATGAACTTGAGAAAGTCTTTATTTTCAAGGCTTCTATTTAAAAAATACTCATGCTCAGACTAAGTGTTTTTTCCCCCATTTTTCAGAGTACTGTCACGTTAGCTCTTTTGATCCTCTCAGTAGCCTTATATCACGAGCCAGAAGATGGAGATTTGGAGGTAAAGCCTCAGACGCGGGGATTAATAGTATAGGGAAGGGAGAAGGAGATGTTTTTATTGGGTTGCCATTTTTGAGCCATCAGCGTAGAGGTGATGGCTGAAACCTGGCGTGGGTGAGATGGTCTATGGGGAGACTAGAAAAAGAACTGGAGGAGGCCTGGGACGGAGCTAGGGAGAGGAGGCTGAGCTTGGGAAGGAGCCCAGAGGAGTGGCTAGGGAAGTGAGGGGGCAGCCAGCAGCAGGTGTCCCTTCAGCTAGTACCGTGGAATGCTCCTGTGAGAGGAACATTGAGTACAGGCCATTGGATTTAGTGACTGGGAAGGTGTGAGTTGAGTGGGAGAGGTTGAATACAGATGAGAAAAGTGTTACTCACTGATGCCAAGTTCCTTAGAGGTTGGGAGGGGGTGGGATCCAAAGCACAGGCTGCCGGGAGGGACACCTCTTCTGTAGTAACAGGAGCTAGGCCTGTCATTGAACTGGTAGAAATTGGTGTGTTATCATGGAGCCCTACGCAATTTCCAAAAAATTGGCAAGAATTGTTCAATTCTCATGAAAAGCAGCCCACTGTTAGTTCGCTGATGACAGTCTTTTTGAACAGCTTTCTACAGAAGCACTTCTCTCCCTTCCTTCCTTCCTTTCTCTGTCCTTTAACTAATACATTAAAATCTGCGCATACTTAATGTGTACAATTTGATGAGTTTGGACATGCATACACCTGTGCAGCCATTACCACCATCAAGGTAATAGACAGGGTCATCACCTCCAAGTTACCTTGTGCCTCTGGATTTTTTTTTGTTTTTTGTTTGTTTTGTTTTTTTCTGACCCTCAGAAGTAGTGTTTTGGTAAGTAGAAATTCTGAATCTGGTGTATGAGTAAAGCCATTATATAAATAAAAGCACACGTCACTTAAGGAGACTAGGAAGCAGTAACAATTTAAGGACAAGTAGTGAAGCTGCAGGAAGATGCAGACAAGGTGTGGTTAATGTTGAGAGAGCAGTATAGAGGACAGGTGGCCAGGGAAAGGTCAGGTGAGCAAAATGAGACATAGGTTGAATTTCAAGAAAAAGTTGAGTTTGAGGAAGGTAGTCAGATGGGGATGTCCAGGCAGTTGGGGAAGAACAAGATTGAGGGGTAAAGTTGAGGCATCAGCTGTTTGGGGGGACCGGGGAAGCTGTGAGGATAAATCATATCCCAGGAGGGAGTGAAACGCAAAGCCTGGATTGGAGGACACAGTTAAGTCCTGGCACAGACTCGTCTCTTTATCGATTCCTTCGAGTCAGAAAGTAATTGTTGAGTGGTTGAATGGCCCTACTCTGAGCAGCCAGGAAGTGAAGGCAACCGTGCGGGCTCTGCGTTGTTACAGAAAGGGCACAGGGGTCTGGCCCAAGCTCTTTCTAATCCCGCTGCTGTGACTGCCCGTGTGGCCCCGCTGTGTGGCGCTGCGCACAGCAGGCCTGGCAGTGGGCATAGTCTGGCTGTTCAGCCTGCCTGGAGCTCAGTCCCTTGTCCGGAACACTTTCTTGCCCAACAGAGTTATGATCTGCTTCTCCGTCAGTGTTTTCTGTCTTCGCCTCCCTTTCTACCTCTTCATTTTACTTGGCTCAGGCTTTTCGTTTTCTGTGCCATATTTCTGTCTTAGGTTTCTTTGAAATTTTATTAGTTAGCTTTGTGCATTTCCCCGTGTGTTCATTACTGGAATTCTCTGGGGTACTTGCATGGGTTTTATGGGATACTAACTACCCTGCCACATTGATAGTCTTAGCCTTTTTAATATTATTTTAGTTCTAAATTGGTTTTGTAGGTATATAATTTTTTCTGCACTGCTGTTTCTGGGCTTTTAAATATTCAGTATAATTTTGACTAAAATTATAAAAAGTTCCTACTTTAACTACAAAAGTTTGTTATTTTTAGTTATTTTACTTTTATTGGGATTGTAGTGGTTCTCATTGTGGACCTTGACTTTGGTGTTTGTACTGTAAGACTGAAACAGGTGGAAACCTTCTCCTCCCCTTGGAGACTGACTTGATCTCTGGACTTGATCTCTGGACTTGATAACCTCTTGTTTGGGGGAAGGGTGGGGTAGTTACCTCTTTCGAAGGTGAAGCAAGGACTTCATTTTAGTTCCATGGAAAACCAGAATGAATTAATCTTAGAACTTTACTTAACAATTTTAATGTAAACAGAATTAACACTAATTGAAATTATACCAGATGAAGCATAATACATGGACTCATTTTTTACATATTCACAATTACTATTTTCCTAAGTCATTTTCCTTTTGTATTATATTTTTCACATTGCATATGTGTTAGAGTCTAAGAATTTGTATTCATCATTTACTCTGAAACTTGGTCTGACTTGTAGGCTGATGCCTGCTTACACAGCATAGCACCTTCCTTAGAAATTTAAAATGTTTAGCTTGTATATCATTTTCCTTTTTTTCCTGTTGATTAAAAAAGTTTTTTTATTACAGAGATCGATTTGTTCTTCCACTTATTTATGCATTTATTGATTGATTTTTTTTAATGCACCATGACTTGGGATCAAACCCATAACCTTGGCATATCATCAGGACGATGCTCTAACCAACTGAACTACCTGGCCAGGGCCTGTGTATTGTTTTCTGAGGCATAGAAAGAACACCTGTTCTCTGCAACAGCATCTGGAGGTGGGTGGGCTGTGGGAGGCAGTGGTTGGCGGTTGGTGAGGTCAGAGAGGCAGCATAAGGACAGATTGGCGTGGTCCGGAGCAGTGACAGGGGCTTGTACTTTGTGACCACACAGTTGCTTGAATCCCCAAATTACCTGGTTCTACCTCATTCTAGTTTTGTGACCATGCAAATCACATACTGCGGAGCCTCAGTTTCTAGGATAAAGATGATGTCTGTTTATAGGGCACCTGTGCCCTGGGGTGTGCGTTCAACCCATCTCTGGGTGCTGGAAGAAAATGGTAGAACTTTTATTTCTTATTTTAAAAAATTTCTATATTTTGTGCACAGTATGGTAGAATAATAGTATGTATGCACAGTATTGAAGGCACACATGTTTGGAATGTCAGCAGTTTTTACCAACAGGGTTTTGTGATCCTTAGAGTTTTGAGAAGGTGAGCTAGCAGATAAAAGCTAGCTAGGCCCATGCTTGGAGGCTTATTAGTTTGGAGGCTTTAGAGATGAACTGAGGTTGCGATGGGATTGAAGGGCTTGGGTTACTTGGCTCTGGGAAATCACCTGAAGTGTGTTGGATTTAGGGAGCGTGTGTCTGCAAGTTTGTCAGAAAAATGGTGGGTGAGCCTAGTAAAACTGGCGTGTATAATGATTTGAATTCTTTTGTAAAAGTCTTAAACTGTATATTCTTGCACTGTATCCTGTGTTATCACATGGTGGAAGTGTGGATGGGACATAACCCAGAAACATGAGTCAGTATTAGGGAATTGCTCTTGATGTATGGACAGTTTATCTACAGATGACCAAGAGCTGACTGTGTGATAAGTTAATAACGTTTATTTATATTGTATGATGCCAGAGGGCAGGCATGTTAACCATAGGTGATTAGTTTCGTGTTTCCTGTTGATTCCAAATAGCTTTATAAGTTACTAATCGTGTTTGCTATTTTTCTTTCCAGGTAAGTCTAAAACATGGCGTGTTTCTTTTGGGCTCCTCCTGGGGAGAGTAGCTGGTGTAAGGTGTCCCTCCAGTGCAGAGGCGGCTCTGTGAGGACAGGGGCTTTGTGCTTTCGTCACGGGTGCCCACCCAGGGCCCAGCGCACAGAAGATATGAATCCATCGTTGCATCTCTGCCACTTACCACAACAACATGAGATACTCAGTAACTGTTTGTTAAATTGAGTTGAGAGATACGTGCATAATAGCAGAAGAGTTTGGGAAGGCCAACAACCTGACATCAAAATGACCAGTATGCCCTTACTAATGGGAGCTGAGGAATTCTCTCAGTGTAGACTTACTGTTGATAAAATATGTGTTTGAAAAGCTAGCAGGTTGAGTAACGCGTGGAGATAAATTTAAAAATTATGTGATCATGAATGCAAAAAGAATGATGGATTGTCTCAGGCCAGACCAACTGCTTGTTGTACTTTCATGTCATCCCACTTGTCATCTTTTCTCTGTAGCCCCTGACACTCTTGACAATGTCCTCATCCACCCTCATGTCTGTCTTTGGCTTCTAGGACACTGCTCTCGGCTTCTTTACTTTTCTTAGCTGGCTTTTGTAGTTTGTCCCTAATCCTTTTATGTTGCAAGTGGGTATACAGTTGACTCTTGAACAACTTGGCAAGAACCCTGCTGCACAGTTGAAAAGCCTCACATCACTTTTGACTTCCCCAAAATGTAACTGCGAATAGCTTACCACTGACAAGAAGTCTTATCAGTAGCATCAACAGTTGATTAGCACATATTTTGTTGTATATATTATATATGGTATTCTTACAAAAAAGTAAGCTAGAGAAAATGTTATTAAGAAAGTCATGGACTTCTGGCCACGATGGAGGTGTAGGTGGAAACACTGTACCTCCTCTCACAACCAAAATTAAGGACAACAAATATTTACAAACAATAACACAACCAGAACACAGAAAATTGAACTACAGGAGTCTGACAACCATTCAACCAGACCGGTAAGAGGGGCAGAGTCAGCAGCCGGTGGAGAGGGAACGTGGCAGGAAAACGCAGTGGCTGCCAGTCTCGGGAGTGCCGGGAAGCGTAGGTGGCATGGAGCTTGCAGACCCTAGATGCAGGGAGGAGATGAACAGAGCACGCAGGCCATGCAGGGAAGTTGGCCGACTGCGGACACACATTCGTGTATAGATAAACTAGGCAACAGCAGGCAGTGAGACGGACCGCACAGCCCAGGGCCCCAGCGACGGGAAATAAAGCCTAAAAATTCCAATTGGAAAGGTGCCGGGAGAGGCTCCCAGCCTCAGGAGAGGTCAGTGGGGAGACCCGCAAGGTCCCGGAGTGTGCATAGGCCCTCCCACCTGGGAACTAGCGCCAGGGGTCCCAGTTTGCTTGTGGGAGGCAGCAGAGGGGACGCAAATTCGAGAGAGCGCTTGGAAACGGCGCCATTGTTCCCTCTCTGACCCCGCCCCCACAGACAGCGTCACAACTGGGCGACTAGGCTGCCCCGCCCTGGTGAACACCTAAGGCTCCACCCCTCATACACAAC
>PVKM010027191.1:0-18894 GCA_004027735.1 Carollia perspicillata | reverse complement strand
AAAAGCGAACTGGAATCTGACCAAGTCTCTACATCTAATTACTAATTTCCAGACATACAATTGGCAAAGGAACAAGTAAACATCGCCATAAAGTTGTGAACAGGACAAGCCAACCTATAAAAATCTTTGCGTCCACCTCGCCCGCACCCGCCCAGAGCGAGCCCTTGGATGGCCCTGCTCCTGGCATCCAGTGAAATGAGTCTGCGCACAACCACGGAGCCGACATGCGCAGAGTGAGGACGATAGTCAGGCTCCTAGCCGGGCTGTTGCTTCTTGCGCAGGTCTTACCCACGCAGATTTCTTCACATCAACAACTGCTGTAACACCTGCGAGTAACCCCTCCCACAACACCTGGACTCCCCCAAGTCCAGCAAATGCCACCACCAAATCAAGTGTCAGTGCTCTGCAGTCAACCGCCAATATCTTTGTGATCTCGTTCTGTCTTCCACATCTCTACTGCTAAAAGACTGGGGCCCGGAATGGTCTCTACAGGGAAGTTAAGTAGCGTGTTAATATTGCAAGCTAATAAGTAATAGGGATAGAACTCAAGTCTCTGTCCAACTCTAGAGCTACACTCATTTTTATAGGACGTCATGATCCATGTATTAACATACATATAAGGACAATTCCCAGTCAGGGCACATGCCTGGGTTGCAGGCCAGTTCCCAGCAAGGGACACAGGAGAGGCAACCATACATTGATGTTTCTCTCCCTCTCTCCTTCCCTTCCCCTCTAAAGATAAATAAATAAAATCTTTAAAAAATACATACAAGGAGAAAGAAAAATAATATTGTCGTAAAATGGCAACATGTTAAGCTTAGTTCTTTTCACACATATCTAATCCTCAGAGACATTATGCACCCTCCCCACACACTTTACTTTTGAGGAATTATACTTAAAATTTTAGTCTAACTTCAAATAACATATTGCCACTATCAAAAAAAGAAAAAAAGAATATTTGGCTAAATCAGGGTCTAAAGACTCAAATCTCCCAAAACCCTCCACTAAAGGGCCAACTGAAATCTCAATATTTAGATTTAAGGTTAGAAAAATGTTATCAACTACTGAATTTGGAAATGTGGTTCAATGTTAGATCTAGGCAGATATATCCTTATTCCTTACATATACATTTTAAAGCATGGGTGGGTTTGCATAAACTATCTGGGTATTGCTAATTGAGTCATCTTTACCATAGATAATGTATCATTTACACTCTAAAATTTTTAGCTAGTTTTAAAACCATATTTTTTCTTTTATATAAAAGGTGTTGTCTAATCCTAGGAATAAAGCAACAGCTCGCGAGTATATAACCTTAAAGAGTCTCATTTTAAGGCAGCACACTTTAAGTCTAGGATGCAAACTGGGATTGAAACAGAGGATTTTGAATTTTCAGAGCCTATGAATGATCATTTTATTTCAGCCATAAATTTTTTTCATTCAACTAATATTTGACTAAAACCATGTAAAGCAACACATTTCATATTAAAAGTCAATATTTTTAGTAAAACTATTACAAAAATACATTGACCCAAGTCAGCATTTTATATTATAATAAGCTTATAATTTTCCTAAAATGGAAAGTCGACCTTTTCAATTACGCTGTATAAATGATGTATTACTATCTATATCAAAAAATTATGAAATCAAGAAATGTGGGGGACCAATTAAAGTCAAAGGACCTTTAAACACAGATCCATTCCCTTCTAATTTAATGAAAATAAATATAGTGAGATAATTTTCTGAGTTCACATAGTGCTATTGAGTAGGGCACTAGAAAGCAACATGGGCTTGACCTATTTTTAAGAACTTTCGCAGAAATTAGAAATATGAATGTCTTCTATATGACAAGTAATGTTTTCCTAAGAGTGTGTGTGTGTGTGTGTGTGTCAGAGAGAGAGAGAGAGAAAGAGAGAGAGAACCTGAAGATTGAGGTTAATCTCTGGTTACCAGACATCAGAAAATGAAAATGGAAGAAAATTCCACTTTCACTCTAGATGGTGATAGCTGAAAGGTAATGCTGTTCCCACCAAAACAACAAGGGAGAAAGAAATCTACAAAATTATAGCTTTTCTGGAGCCCATCAGGCGTCTGAATTTGCAAGATGGTAAGACCTGGATTGAATTTCAATGAGTGATGAGAGGCAGAACACTTGAACTATATCACTGTTTATAGAACATGGGAGGAGAAACTGTCTGCTGTAAAATTGTTAAGAAAGTATCAGGTAAAATCAGAATGGATTTTTAAAGGCCAAATGTGGGCTAGCAAAGAGGTTTAAAATAACCGGGAGCCTAAAATACTCAGGAGGAGTTCACAAGTACACACTCAGAAAAGCTGTTTTTCATGGGCCTGGACTAGATGTTTATTAAGAAAGACTGGTGGAGGGCAGGACAGGGGAAACAATCCTGCTAGATGGGGAAAGCACACAGGTCAGGATGGCTGCAAAACCTTCCCAGCCTCCCCGACCAGTGTGGCTCAGTTGGTTGGCTGTCAGTCAAGGGTTAGATTCCAGGTTGGGGAAGAGGCAATGGATCCATTTCTCTGTCTCACATTGATGTTTCTCTCTCTCTCTTTCTCCCTCCCTTCCCCTCTCTCTAAAAATAAATAAATAAATAAATAAAATCTTTTTTTAAAAACCTTCTCTTCTTCCAGGACATGTCTCTCATATAAGTCAAAAGCTTTAATTCATTGGGAAAACAAAAACACTAACACCCACCTGGACTTAGACATATAGATATGCTACTTTTAGAGGAGAGATAGAAAGAACACCCATCTGCCTGTGGTGGAAGGATTACAAAAACAACAACAACAACAACAAAAAAAAACAACAAACCTCTCACGTGCACAAGAGCTAGCAAGATGTGTTGCTTCTAGGAAAGTGGCAGAAGCAAAAGCCGTCTAACCTTGGTAAAGGAGCAGGGAATTTCCAGGGTTTAGGATCCTGCCCCAATTCAAAGCAGAGCTCTGCTATCACTGCAGGCACAGCAGGAAAACCTTTGCCATCTAAGACACAATTAAAGGCAGTATTTGACATTTTGAAAGAGCAGGGATACTGAGAAAGATCCATATCCCCACCCTGAGTTTCACAAAGGTTACATAAAACTGAGGGTGGATAAGGAGACTTGAAACTCACCCCTCAGTCCTGCCACAAGTAACAAACAATAGCAGTCTGCTGTTGAGAGGAACCAGAGCATGGAGAAATCACCCTGAAGTGTTGTGAAAATTCAGGGACTCCTGAAAGCTGAAGACAGATCAAGAGCACTGGGTAAAAGTCCTCTGATATTCCAGAGCCCACACTAAACACACGAGTGGGCGGACTGGAAGGCTTTGGTGCACTGGGACTAGTGGCAGCAAAAACAAAACCCCAAATGGCTCAATTTCGGGTTAGAATCACTCAGCCTCTTATATTACATTCTGAGAGAAGAGACATGTCCATTGCAGGGCAGAGACATAATTTACCTATACTTCTACCTTTCATATACATGAAATGTCCAAAATGGAATAAAAAAATGACAGAACACAGACAGGCACAAGGAGAAAATGTCTCATTGTGTAAGAGATAAACAATCTGTATTATGAGAATCACAGATGATTTATATGTTGGAACTACCAGACAGAAACTTTAAAATCTTCTAACACAATCCTAATCTCTCAGAGTTTTTTTATTAAAATCAGCACTTGTCATCCACCATCCCCCTGGGTTTGTCCAGTGCCACCACTGTGTATATGTGTGTATATGCATATGTGTGTGTTTGTGTGTGCTGAGTGCAGAGTATTGTTTGGGACGGTGGTATCAGATGGAGGTAATTCAAAATATGTCTTTATTCGCACATCTGATGGCCAGTCTGAACAAGACACACCATTCCCAGGCAAGTGGTAAAAGATTTGGCTCTTCTCAGTTCCGAGAGGCTGTCTACAGCTGCTCCTCCACAGCTGTTTCTGCTCTGCTTCTCCCACACCACGAGAGTTTCGAGGAAGCCAAAGAATTCTCGCATAGTACCTTGTTACACAAACACAGGCCCTGTGAACTAAAACTATTCATTAAGCAATCAAAGTTCAGAGCCCATCTTCCTGAGATTGCTCATCTTCAATGGATGAATTCCAGCAAAATGTGATCAACAACCCCTCATTAGAGGCTTGTGCATTGAGTTCCATAACAGAGTTTCCAGTCAATGTGACCAGTTAGCACACATGCCCTGAGGACTGTAACTTCAAGAGTGATTTTATAATACAACATATGAATGAGTCCTAGGACATTTACTTCGTCATTGAAAGAACAATTATGACTCACACAACAGGCGATTCATGGTGAAAGTGGTTCACACTGCAAGGAAGTTTGGTTTTGTGGTTGAGGGAAGATTCTGTCTTCAATCTCTGCTTTCCTTCTGACTAGCTGTGTGACCTTTCTGTGTCTCAATAACCCCTTTGAAAAATGGTAATAATTGGCCCACATTGTGGTATTAATGAGAGAATTAAGAGATTATGTATACAAAGTTCTGAAAACACTGCCTGGCATATAGTAAATGTCAAAAATGATAAGTATTATTGTAAATATAGATAAAAACAAAATATTGGTTTGTGATAAATATGAGAAGTCAGTAGCTTTATCTTTTAAATCCTGAATTTCAGGCTTTGTTTACTGCAATTTTATTAATTGTAGACATTTTTCTTGAACTTTTTATTTCATTGGATCAGACCTACATTTCAGGGTGCAATGGATAGCTAATGGTGGGGCAATGCTCCTAACCAGAGAAAACAGGGAAAAACACCAACAATAAAGTATAGAAAATATATGGTTGAAAGTAGCAGAAAGTTTCTGATGCAACTAGAAGTAAAGGGACTGAAATACTGGAAAGATGACCCTCTGTTACTTTCTTTACCCTGGGGGACATTTGTTGTTTCTGGGCATGGAGAGGAGACTGACAGTTCAGGTTTTGAAACTGGGGAAGGGGTCACTAGAAAAACTGGCAAAGTATCTGGAGGGGACATGAGGGCTTCAAATGCACTGCCAGCTTTCTCCTCGGGGCCTATGCTGAATGCTGGGCTTAAGTAGGGGGCTAAAAGGCAAGTGAAAAGCCTCTGAAAAGCAGAGAGATTTCAGTGGTCTCAAAAACAAAGATGAGATTTCTGCACTCAAGAGGAGGAGATATAAGGAATCCACTGGGCTCCCAGCTGAACACCCTAGAAGGACAGAGAGAACCAGGGATAATTGGAATCCTACGGGACTGCAACTCAGCCTTTACTCAGAACTGTCCATGATTGGATTAAGGCCTCCACTCTAACCGCCTAGAAAGACCAGATAAAGATAACATCTGGAGTCTCTATATTTTTTAAGAAACAATCACGAAATTTTTAAATTAATCAGACCAATATCATACAGACCTCCTGACCAAAAACAATAGAAAATTAAAATACTGGAAACAGCTGGCCAAGATGGAGGCATAGGTAGAAATGTTTTACTTCCTCACACAACCAAAAGAAGGATAACAACCAATTTAAAAATAATAAACAACCAGAAATGCCAGGAAATCAAGCTGCATGTAACTCCGATAAACAAAGAATTAAAGAAATATTCATCCAGACTAGTAGGAAGGGGTGGAGATGGGCAGCCCAGGGGAGAGGACCCACAGCAAGGTGGTAGACTGTATTGCAAGTCAGGGCTGGCTGAATGGGAAACTAAAGACTCAAAACTTCTAGCTGTAAAATACTGCAGGCATTGCAATGTTGGGAGAAACTCACAATCTCACGGAAGAGTTCCTTGGAAAGTAGGATTACAAGAAGAACAAGAACAAGCAGTGATCGAGAAGCACTGTGTCCTCTCTGACCCATCACAAGGGTTACACAGTAAAAAGGTTGCCCTGCCCTGGGAAATGCCTAAGGCCCCACCCTTTACAACATAACAGGTGCACCGAGAGAAAGAAATATGGCCCAAATGAAAGAACAGATCAAAACTCCAGAAAAAGAGCTAAGTGATGAGGAGATGGACAACCTATCTGATGCAGAGTTCAAAACACTGGTAATCAGGATGCTCACAGAACCAATTGAGCTCAGCTGTAAAATGAAGGGAGAAATGAAGGCTACACAAACTAAAGAAAGAAAATATACAGGGAACCAACAGTGATGGGAAGGAAACCGGCACTCAAATCAATAATTTAGAACAAAAGGAAGAAATAAACATCCAACTGGAACAGAATTAAGAAACAATTTTTTTTTTTTAATGAGGAGATGCTTGGGAACCTCCAGGACAACTTTAAACATTTCAACATCTGAATCATAGGGGTGCCAGAAGGAGAAGAACAAGAACAAGAAATTGAAAACTTATTTGAACAAATAATGCAGGTAAACTTCATCAATCTGGCAAAGGAAATAGACTTCTAGGAAGCTCAGGAAGCCCAGAAGAGAGTCCCAAAGAAATTGGACCCAAGAAGGAATATAGCAAGGCACATCATCATTAAGTTACCCAAGATTAAAGATGAAGAGAGAATCTTAAAAGCAGCAAGAGAAAAGGAGACAGTTACCTACAAAGGAGTTCCCATAAGACTATCAGCTGATTTTTCAAAAGAAACCTGACAGGCAAGAAGGGGCTGGAAAGAAGTATTCCAAGTCATGAAAGGCAAGGACCTACATCCAAGATTACTCTATCCAGCAAAGCTTTCATTTAAAATGGAAGGGGAAATAAAGTGCTTCCCAGACAATGTCAAGTTAAAGGAGTTCATTGTCACCAAGCCCTTATTACATGAAATGTTAAAGGGACTTATCTAAGAAAAGGAAGAAAGTCAAAACTATGAACAGTAAAATAAGAACAAATTCAACTATCAACACTGAATCTAAAAAACAAAAACTAAGCAAACAACTAGAACAGGAACAGAATCACAGAAATGGAGATCACATGGAGGGTTATCAGTGGGGAGGGAGAGGGGGAAAAGGGGGGAAGGTACAGGGAATAAGAAACGTAATTGGTAGGTATAAAATAGACAGGGGAATGTTAAGAATAGTATAGGAAACAGAAGCCAAAGAACTTACATGTACAACCCATGGACATGAACTAAGGGGGGGCATGCTGGAGGATGAGGGGGTGGAGGGGCGATAAAGGGGAAAAATTGGGGCAACTGTAATAGTATAGTCAATAAAATATACTTAAAATAAAATAATAAAATAGGAGAAATAGATACACAAGCCATCCACCTGCTAGAGTTAGGTAATGTGGACTTTAACATGACTAAGGTGAGGGAAAGAGATAAGAAATAACAAAAAGATTAAAATTTAGCTAAAACTAATTTTATAAAGATAACAAATGAAAATTCTAGAATTGAAATACGAAGTCTTTCCAGAAAGTATTCAGCCATGTAAATTGCTATACAACATTGCATTTCAACCAGCAATGTTGGATGAAATGTAGAGTTATTTATTGAAGAAAGTATAAGATACAAGAAACATTGTACATAGGACAATGACATCTCAGTCTCCTTCAAAGTAGGCACCTTGGGACCTCACACAGTTCTCCCAATCTCCATCCGCTGTCCCGTCATATTTTCCTGAATCTCATCAATAGTCTGAAATCTTTTCCCTTTCAAAGATGATTTTAGTTTTGGGAAAAGCCAGAAGTCACAGGGCACCAAATCTTGGCTCTTGGCAGAGCTGAATTACCTGGGCGATTTGATGTTTTGCCAAAAAACTCTGCATGAGACATGATATATGAGCAGGCATGTTGTCATGATGAAGCTGCCAATCACCAATTGCCCATAGCTGTGGCCGTTTTCATCATATTGTATCTCTCAATTGACGAAAAACATTGAAGTATTAATTGTTTGGCCTGGAGGGGCAGACTTGTGATGGACAACGCCTTCCCAATTAAAAAGCAGTTAATGTGGTCTTGATCTTGCTACAACTTGGAAGCGTTTTTGCCACACTTTTATTAGTGCTGTGCTCATTGCATTGTCCCCCAAAGTTTCTGAATCATCCAAATATTTTCCGCAGAGGAATGTTCAAGCTTAACACAAAATTTGATGCAGATTCATCGCTCTACTTGCTCAGTCATTTTGCACGTGAAGACCACACAGTACACATGCTCACCCAACAGCATCTACCACCCCCACTGAGTAGTACAGTGAAATGGCCATTGTTCATACATGCACATTCCAGTCCACTCTCCTTGGCTGCCAGGTTACATTGAGGTTGCACAAACTGTTCTCGTTATATTAATAATGGCTGAACTTTTTTTGGACAGATCTGGTATATAATATCTGAAATTAAATTATTTGAATTAAATTGGAGTTTTAAAAACAGAGTAAAATTCCTTTTTTTCACTTCTTTGCAGTGAAATTGTGGCACTAGAGTAGTAAGTGCATAATGAATGATGATGCAGTATTCTTTTCTCCTTTTAGTGTCTTTTCTCCCTTCAGTGTCTTTTCTCCCAGCTGTCCCTCAAGGTGCAATGTTAATTCAACAATATCTGCAGCACTGATTGCCATATACAAAAGTCCCCAAATGAGTGACAGCAGGTGGAAAGAGTAGCTGAGAGTTAAAGAGAAAGGATAGATAGGCATGGTCAGTGCCCTCTTAATAAATAAGAACCTCAGAATACACACTCAAAATTCAGGAGAGTGGCTTCTGGCCCAGGTTTCCTCTTAACTAGCTGTGAGACCTTGGGAAGGACTATTTTCTCTAAACCTCATTTTAATCCCGTATAAAACAAGGGGCAACCAGATATCTATGTATAAGATTCCTTCCAATTCTGAGGTTTAAAGCAAACTGAGCCAAGTAGACATAATTCAGATATGTCCCCTATAATTGTAAGAGAGTCTACTGATGGTTTTCCTAAATATGTTTAAAAATCAGCTCTGTTGATACACACACACACACACACCAACAGAGCTGATTTTATATATAATTATATATATAATTTATATATATAATTATATATATATATAATTATGCAACCACTACTGCAATCAAGATATAGAATACCTCCAATAGCACTGAAAGTCCTTGTGTCTCTTTGCAGTAAATTCCAGCCTCTGGTAAACACTGATCTGATTCATGTCAATACAGTTTTGTATTTTCTACAATGTAGTCTTTTGTGCCTGGCTTTTTTTCATCTAAGACAATGATTTTCAAATCTATCATGTTCATGCATTTATCAATAGCTCATTCATTTTGTATGTTGCTGAGTTGTACTCCATCCTATAAATAAAACATGCTGTGTTTATCAGTTCATCACTAGATGTATAATTGGGTTGTTTCCCATTTGGGGTTATTATGCATAAAACAGCTATGAGCATTCATGTACAATTTATTTTGTCTAGACGTGTTTTCATTAATTTGGGGGAAATACCTAGAGGTAAGCTATCTGGTTCATATGACAGCTGTATGTGTGACTTCATAAAAAAAAATCTACCAAACTGTTTTCCAAAGTAGCTGTACCATTTTGCATTTCAGTCAGTAATGTAAGAGAGTTCTTGGTTGCTCCATATTCTATCCAACACATTTTTGTGGTTTTAACTAACACTTTCCTAATAACTAATAAATGTTAACTATCTTTTCAAGTACTTATATATCATATGTATATCTTTCATTAAATGATGTCTGTTAAAATTCTTGGTTCATTTTTTCATTTTTAAAACATTTTTTAAAGATTTATTTATTTATTTATTTTTAGAGAGGGGAAGGGAGGGAGAAAGAGAGGGAGAGAAGCATCAATGTGTGGTTGCCTCTTGCGCACACCCTACTGGGGACCCAGCCTGCAACCCAGGCATGGGCTCTGACTGGGAATTGAACTGGTGACCCTTTGCTTTGCAGTCCGGTGCTCAATCCACTGAGCCACACCAGCCAGGGCCATTTTCTTCTTTTTAATTGAAATTTTTACTGAGATAACTATAGATGCACATACTGGTCTAAGAAATAACATGTAATGATCCCTTGTAAATTTTTTTTTTAGTTTATGACAATGGTAGCAGCTTTCCAAACTGTGTACCACAAGTAGCATATTGACCTTTATGTCACCCACTGATTTTATTCAGATTCCCCCAGTTTTATTTGTGTATGTGTATTAAATTCTCTACAATTTCGTCACCTATGTAGATTTGTGTTTCCCCCATACCAGTTAAGAATAGACCCTGACTGGTGTGGCTCAGTCCGTTGGGCATCATTCCACGAAGTGAAAGGTCTCTGGTTTGACCCCCCATCAGGGCATGTGCCTAGGTTGTGGGTTCAGTCCTTGGTGAGGGCATGTGCCAAGAGCAACCAGTAGATGTGTCTCTCCCTCTTCCTCTCCCTTCCTCCTCCTCTCTCAAAAAATAAATAAATAAAATCTTTAAAAAAATACTAAACAGATCCAGTACCGCAAGGGTCCTCCCGTTGCCCTTTCATAATCACTCCTACTTCCTCCACCTTCACGTCCATCCCTAACCCCTGGCAACCTCTAACCTGTCTTCCATTTCTAAAATTTAGTCATTTCCAAAAATATATATGTAATATGTAACCTTTTGTGATCGGATTTTTCACTCAGCATATTTCTTGAAGATTCGTCCAAGTTCTGTGTTTCAGATAGTTTGTTTCTTTTGTTGCTGGATAGTATTCCAAGGTATGGCTATAGCACAGATTGGTTAAATGCTTGCCTAAAGGACTCTCAGGTTGATTCCAGTTTTTGGCTGTTACAAATGAGGCTGCTATGAACAACTGCATGTGTAGGACACTGGTAGAGAAATTCTACTGTACTCTTCTTGCACCAAGGCCTACTGGGTGCCCAGTTTTGGGAAACACCTTCTACCTCCTCAGGCAATAGCAACAGGGTGTCTGTTGTCTATGTACAGCACTAGGTGTTATAGAGTGTTTTATTTTCATTGTTTATTGTAGCAAACACTTTTTGTCACATATTTACTCTGCTTCCTCATTTTTGCTTTGCAAAAATGATTTTGAAATAAATCATAGGTCTAAAATAAAAGCTAAAACTCTAAATAAACATAAAAGAAAATCTTTATAAACTTGGATTATGCAAACATTTCTTAGGACACAGAACATATGAAACATAAAATAAAAAATATTTGGTCTTCAACTACATTTAAAACATTTGGTCTTTCAAAAACAGTAAAAATAATGTGAAAATGCAAGCCACATATTAGGAGAACATACTTGCAGTTCACAAAAGTGATAAAGGTCTTGGTGTTCAGCATATTTAAATCATTTTACAATTCCAAAGTCAGAATACAAGCAACACAATTAAATATTGGGCCAAATCAGGGCAGGCAAGTGGAACAGTTAAAAGGGATTCAGTTAAATGAGGATCTAATCCAGGAAGTTTCTTTTACCCCATGGACCAAAGACTGTCCTCTCCTACTTAGAAAAATCTCCATTTTGGAAGGAATGGGTGATCTCTGGGGTCTGGATTTTGGCCCATTAGCTCCACTGATGTGTCCAAGTGGTATATGGTCATCTTAAAGTTCATTTTCTCCCGTATCCATCTATCTCCTGGGCTCGTGCATTCTGCATCACCTCCAACCCAAAGGCAGGTAGAAAGTGTGGAGCGTGTTACTTCTGGACATGCTCCCTTTTTATTTCACAAACCTCCACTTTCTAATCTTCCAACATTCCCCTGGGACATGTTCCCTGGGATGCTGCTTCCAACATTGCCCAGTGGTAGCAGCATCCCTCTGGGCCATAAGAGGCAAGTTACCTCTGAGGGCAACAAAGCTAGCTCCACAATGGGTCCCCAGCTCTGGGGCTCAGGTGTCAATGAGGGCTTGGCCTCTCAGTCAAAATCAGGTGCTAGAATGGGATCTTCAATAATCGCTGCTTGAATAACTGGATATTCACAGGCAGAAGAATGAAGTTGAACCCCTTTCTCACATCATGGTCAAAAATTAACTCAAAAGAGATCATAAACATAAATTTAAAAGCTAAAACTTTTATTTTTTCCATTACTATTTAGTACCCTTATACCCACCCCTCAATCACCACCCTTATACCCACCCCTCAATCACCACCCCTCAATCACCCTTCAATCACCACCCATGTCCATGACTCCTTTTTGTCTTTTGCTTAATCCCTCCGCAACTATCCTCCCCACCTTGGCCATCATTGTGTTCTCTATCTATGAGTCTGTCTCTATTTCTCTTTACCCTTTGGGGCAGTATGGATGGACCCAGAAAACATCATGTTAAATGAAATAAGCCAGTCAGAGAAAGATAAATACCATGTGATTTCATTCATATGTGGAATCTAATGAACAAACAAACTAAAAAGATTTTTTTTCAGTCTTCACCCACGGACATGTTTTTCATTGCTTTTAGAGAGAAAAGAAGGGAAAGAGAGAAACATTAATGTGAGAGTGACACACAGATTGGTTTCTTCCCAGATGTGCTCAGGTCAAGGATCATATTCATCCAGACCAGGGTTGAACCTGTAATGTAGGTATGGGCCTGACTGGGAATCAAACCTATACCCTTTCAGTTATGGTATGATGCTCCAACCAACTGAGCCGCATCTGCCAGGGAAAGAGCTAAAAGTTTTAAAATTCTTAAGGAAAAAAGTAGGAATAAATCTTGAGGACCCTGGGCTAGGCAATGCCTTCTCAGATATAACATCAACCACAAAAGAAACAACAGAAACAGTACATAAATCAAATGTCATGAAAATAGAAGTTTTTCTACTTCAAAAGATGCCACTAAGCAAGGGAACAAACAACTCCTATAGTGGGAAAAAAGATTTTCAGAACATATATCTGACAAGCGATTTCTATATAGAATTATATTTTAAAAATCTTTTACAATTCAATAATAAAAAAGCAAGGAGCAAAATTTACAATGGGCGAATGATCTGAATTGATATTTCTTCAAGGAAGATATACAAATGAACAATAAACATATTGAAAGATACTCAACACCATTGGAAATCAGTTAAGTGCAAATCATAACCACAATGAGTTAATACTTCACATACACTAGGAGAACTATGGTCAAAAAGAAATCCAGTACAAGCGTTGGTGAGGATGTGGGGAAATTGGCAGCCTTGTACACTGCTGATTGGATATAGTCATCCTGCAGAAGAATTTGGCAGTACCTCAAGTAGTTACTGCATAGTTACTCTATGAGCCAGAAATTCCACTCCTAGGTATGTATCTAAGAGAATTGAAGACATATGTCTACAAAAACTTGTACATGAATGCTAAGTGAAAGGAGCCAGTCACAGAAGACCATGTATTATATGATTCAATTTACCTAAAATGTCCAGAATTGGCAAATCCATAGTAGAAGGTAAAGATTAGTGATTGCCAGATTGTGGAAGTAAGTGGCAATTGGGAGTGATCGCTAATAGTTGTTTTGTCCAGAAGTAATGAAAATGTTTTAAAACTGATTGTAGTCATTCATCAGACAAGTTTGTAAATATAGTGAAAAACATTTTATTTTGCTTTTAAAAAATATCTGTTGCTTGAAAAATATCCGCTGCAGCTTTATACTCTCACAGCTATGACCCTTGTCGATTCAGGTGCTTACCAATTCTTACCTGGATTATTGTAACAGCACCTAAACTTGTTCCCCCTTCAGTGCTGCTTTCAATCAGCTTTTCATACTACAGCCAGAAGCAGCTTTTGAAAATCTAGAGCTGCTGCTCACTCCCCTGTTTAAAACCACTGATGACACCAACTACTTACAATATAAGACATCCTTACCATGGCTTCAACCTGTGTTTCAGCCCCAGCTTGACAGCTTCTATACTACAGTAGTCTCTCCTTTATTCACAGGGGATACATTCCGAGACCCTCAGTGGATGCCAGAAACTGAGGACACTACCAAACTTTACACATACTATGTTTTTTCTTACACATACATAACTATGATAAAGTTTAATGTATAAATTTGGCACATAAACTAACAATTAATAAAAGAACAATTATTACAATATACTTTAATAAAAATTATGTGAATGTGGTCTTTCTCAAAATACCTTATTGTTCTGTATTTACCCCTTTTGTGATGGTGTTAGAGGATGCAATGCCTATGTGAAGAGATGAAGTGAGGTCAATGACATAGGCATGGTGACGTAGGTTAGACAACTACTGACCTTCTGACAATTTGTAGGAGGATCGTGAGCCATGACGATGCCATCTCATTTACCCACAAATTCAATGTCTTTTCCATCTTAGTTAGTCCTTATCACACACTGTCCCCATCACTTTTGCAGTTTGAAGTGCGTTAGTGAAACCAATATAAATTTATTTTTCCTTCTTCACAATTTCAGAGGTAGAAGTTTGGTTCTTACGTAGATCTTAACAATCTCAGCATAAGCATTTTTTTCTTTCCTCATTGAGGACTTTCACCTTTTTACTTAATGAAATCACCTTACTCCTTCTCTTTGGCGTATTCCAATTGCCAAAATCACTAGTCTTGTGCTTTGGGACCATTACTAAGTAAAATAAAGGTCATTTAAATATGAGCACCATTTTCTCTGATAACCAAGATGGCCACTAAGTGACTAACAGGTGGAGAGCATTTACCGTGTAGGTAGCGTGGAGCTGCTAGAAAAGATGATGAATCACACAGGGAGGGGAAGGATGTTACAAGATTTTATCATGCTACTCAGAATGGGAAAACTTATGAATTGCTTATTTCTGGAGTTTTCCATTTAATATTTTTAGACCACAGTTGACTGAAGGTAACTGGAACTCCGGAAGGGGAAACTGCAGTAAGGGGCGACTACTGGACTACACAGGAAGAGCCCTGCTGCATCTGCCACTTAACCCTTCCCTCACTTTTCACTTCATTTTCTTTCATTCTCTGTCTCTCCCAGATGTCCTGCCCTCTTTTTCTACCTTGAAAGTTATGCTTAGCCTTCAAATGGATCCTTGCTACTATACCTGGAACGGTTTATCCAACTACCAAATACAATGAGCCACTCCTATATTATGTTTCCATGGCTATTTGATCATGTAAGACAAAGCTTTAATAATGTTTTCTTTCTCTTCTACTAGCCAGAAGCCCTGGAGAATTAGAATCTGTATTTTACATACATTGACATCTCCACACTTGACACATCAGAAAACTCAATAAAGACTGAGTGAATGAAGTAAATACATGAAGCCAGGATTTGTACTTTTTCCAATATACCATCATTCTCTCCCATTGGTATCTTCCAGGATAGATACCAAACTGGAATATTACCCAGCCATAAAAACTAGAATATCCTACCATTTTTTCCAAGATGGATAGACCTAGAGGGTATTATGCTAAGTAAAATAAGTTAGGCAGAGAAAGAAAAATACCATATGAATTCACTAATATATGAAATCTACATGAAACAAATCTAACATAACTAAAAAAAAAAAACAAATAACCCCATCAGACTCATAGAAAAGATTATGCATGACCCAAGTACAGTGACAACAGGTGTGGGGATTACCTGAGGGGCTGGGTAGAGGCCAGCAAAGGGGGGAAAGGGAGGACAACTATAATAGCATAAACAATAAAATACTGTTAATTAAAAAAAAAGAAACTTCAAAACAAAGTTAACAGGGAGTTGAGAAAATGTGTCTAAAACTTAATTTAAAAAATTAACATCAGTCAATTTTTTGAGTAATAAATGTCTGTATGTTAAACAAAAAAGAAAGAAAAAGAGACTTCTGGCCAAGACAGAGGCATAGGTAGACATAATGTGCCCCCTCGCACAACCAAATTAAGGACAACAAATTTTAAAATAAAAAACAAACAGAACTGACAGGAAAGTGAACTGTATGGAAGTCTGATAAGCAAGAAGTTCAAGAAGGAACATTCGCCCAGACCAGTAGGAGGGGCAGGGACCAGCAGCCAGGTGGAGAGGACTTGCAGCAAGGTGGTGGCTGGCAGAGCCAGTGGTCCCACATTCACATGCAGATAAACTGGGAGGAACCATTGGGGGGCAAGACAAACCACATGACCCAGGGTTCCAGTGTGGGGAAATAAAATCTCAAAACTTCTGACAGAAAACACCTGTGAGAGTTGAGGTGTTGGGAGAAACTCCCAGTCTCACAGGAGAGTTCATTGGAGAGACCCAAAGGTCCTAGAATGTACACAAAACCACCCACCTGGGAATCAGCACCAGAAGGGCCCAATTTGATTGTGGGTAGAGGCAGAAATGACTGAAAGCCAGCAGAAAGCTGAGCAGCATTGTTCCCTCTGGGACCCCTCCTTGACACAACACAGCCAAATGAGTTGCCCTGCCCTGGTGAATACCTAAGACTCCACCCCTTATCACATAACAAGCATGCCAAAACAAAAACAAAAATGACCCAAATGAAAGAACAGATCAAAGCTCCAGAAAAAATACAACTAAGAGACAAAGAGATAGCCAACCTATCAAATGTACAGTTCAAAACACTGGTTTCAGGATGCTCACAGAATTTGTTAAGTATGGTTGCAAAATTGAGGAAAAACTGAAGACTATGAAAAGTGAAATAAAGGAATATGTACAGGGAGCCAACAGTGACAGGAAGGAAACCAGGACTCAAATCAACAGTTTGGATTGGAAGAAATAAAAAAACATTGAACTGGAACAGAATGAAGAAACAAGAATTTGAAAAATATGTGGAGAGGCTTAGGAACCTCCAGGACAGCCTTAAACATTCCAAAATCCAATTCACAGGGGTGTCAGAAGAATAAGCAGAAAAACCACTAATTGAAAACTTATTTAGACAAATAATAAAGGAGAACTTCCCCAATCTGGCAAAGGAAACAGACTTCTAGGAAGCCCAGGAAGCTCAGAGAGTCCCAAAGAATTTGGACCCAAGAAAGCACACACCAAGACACATCATAATTATATTAGCCAAGATTAAAGATAAGGAGAGAATCTTAAAAGCAGCAAGAGAAAAGGAGACAGTTACCTATAAAGGAGTTCCCATAAGACCATCAGCTGATTTCTCAAAAGAAACCTGGCAGGCAAGAAGGGGCTGGAAAGAAGTATTCCAAGCCATGAAAGGCAAGGACCTACATCCAACATTACTCTATCCAGCAAAGCCTTCACTTAGAATGGGAGGGGGGATAAAGTGCTTCTCAGATAAGGTCAAGTTAAAGGAGTTCATCATCACCAAGCCCTCATTATATGAAATGTTAAAGGGACTTATCTAAGAAAAAGAAGATAAAAAATATGAGCAGTGAAATGACAACAAACTCACAACTATCAACAACTGAATCTAAAAAAATAAAAACAAACATGAACTAAGCAAACAACCAGAACAGGTACAGAATCACAGAAATGGAGTTCACGTGAAGAGTTTTCAGTGGGGAGGGTGAGAGAGGAGAATGGAGAAAAGGTACAGAGAATAAGAAGCATAAATGGTAGGTAGAAAATAGACAGGGGGTGGTTAAGAATAGTACAGGAGGTGAAGTCAAAGAGCTTATATGTATGATCCATGGACGTGAACTAAGGAGGGGGAGGGAATGCTGGTGGGATGAGAGGTTCAGGGCAGACAGGAATAAAGGGGGGATATGGGACAACAGTAATAGCATAATCAATAAAATATATTTTTAAAATTATAAATAAAATAAAATACCCAAATATGGCAACACACACAGAAAAGAACAGCCAACAGTAACCAGAGGGGAGGGGGTAGAGGGATAATGGGGTAAAATAGGGGAAAGGCTGTCAAGCAAAATTCAAGGAAAATGTATAAAGGACCCATGGACTAGCCAAAGGGGGTAGGTTTGAGGGTGGCTCTGGGGATGAGGTGGGGCGAAAATGGAGACAACTGTGCTTGAACAATAAAACAAATTATTTAAAAAGAAAAAATGGTGAGATGGTACGCAACCTTAAAAGAACAACAACAAAAATACAAGATAAAAGAGTACTTTATAACAACATGTTAAAATTATAATCCATAGTCCAATAGCCCTTGGCATTTTATATTCCACCAATTCAATGTATCAAAGAACATGGTTCCCTTTTTAATTAAAAATAGAAGACAATAATTTTGGGGGAAAGGTTATGTCTGTATTTATTCTGTTATTAGAATTCTAGGGACTTCCAGCCAAGATGGAGGCATAGGTGGAAACACTGTACCTCCTCTCACAACCAAGATTAAGGACAAAAATTTTTATAAACAATAACACAACCAGAACACAGAAAATTGAACTATGGAAGTCCGACAACCATTCAACCAAACCAGTAAGAGGGGCAGAGTCAGCAGCCGGCGGAGAGGGAAAGCGGCAGGAAAACGAGGTGGCTGCCAGGCTCGGGAGCGCTGGGCGGCATAGGTGGCGCGGAGCTTGCAGACCCCAGACGCGGGGAGGAGACGAGCAGAGCACGCAGGGCACGCAGGGCAGTTGGCCAACTGTGGACACACATTCGCACACAGATAAACTAGGCAAGAGCGGGCAGTGAGATGGACTGTACAACCCAGGGTCCCAGCGACAGGAAATAAAGCCTAAAAACACCGATTGAAAAGGTGCCGGGAGAGGCTCCCAGCCTCACAGGAGAGGTTTCCGGGGAGACCCTCAGGGTCCTGGAGCGTGCATAGACCCGCCCACCTGGGATCCAGCGCCGGGGGGGCCCAGTTGGCTTGTGGGAGGCAGCAGAGGGGACGCAAACTCGAGAGAGTGCAAACGGGCGCCATTGTTCTCTCTCTGACCCCGCCCCCACAGACAGCGTCACAACTTGGTGACTAGCCTGCCCCGCCCTGGTGAACACCTAAGGCTCCGCCCCTCATACTCAACAGGCACCACCTGACCAAAAATGACTCAAACAGAAGAAAAGCTCAGAGTCCCAGAGCCAATACTTTTAAGCGACCAAGAGATAGCCAACCTATCAGATGCACAATTCAAAGCACTGATGATCAGGATGCTCACAGAATTGGTTGATTTTGGTCTCAAATTAGATGAACAAATGAAGGCGTTCATAAGTGAAATGAAGGAAAATGCACAGGGAACCAGTAGT
>PVKM010027190.1:0-18891 GCA_004027735.1 Carollia perspicillata | reverse complement strand
TCTGAAGTGGTGCGGGAAGTTTTAGGAAGCCTAAGATGAAATATTCACTAAGCCCCCTTCCAGTTTTGAAATTCTTGGAATCTGTGTTTCCATTTGCTGTTTCCATCATGCATGTCACAGCTGTTCCCCTTCAGGGTGCCCTGTGCCTCCCTCCGCTGAGTGGTGGGCACACAACTGAGGTGTGAGGACCGTCTGAATGACTCACCAGAATGACACCTGGGGAGGCTGGTCATGCTGAGCTTCTCCCCACGTGAACCTAGGGCCTAACACTGGACAGTCACTTTGCTGATGGTCCTGCTTTTGCTTTGCCACCTACGATCATGTCCCTGTCTCAGCCTGTACTCATTCTACTCTCTCTGACCTGTTTGAAATAATCTCATGCACCACAGCCCTGACCGAATGGAGGGCAAAGTGTCTGAGAACACTGTGCACACAGCACATGATCGTCGGCTCTGGATGAAGGCTTACAGAATTCTGGTATAGGGCCCACCTACAGGGCAGGGCCCAAGACCACAGATCTTTGGGGTGAAAAGCACTTGGGGTGAGTCCCAGCCCCATCACTTCTTTGCCCACATATATGAAGTGTGACTTCATATAAGGTACTTAACCTGAGTCTCTGAGCCCATTTCCTGACCTGTAAAATGGGGACAACAATAATAAGTAGCTAGTTTGTTGGGTTGTGGTGAGCCTTGGGTTGTGCGAAGTTTTTAGCACAACTGCTGACTCTTACCAAGCTCTCGATAAATGGCAGTTGTGTCTACTAGTCTTTCTTATTTGTGGACAGAAGAATGGGAAGCAGTATGTGTGTGTATGGCAGGGAAGCAGCTGAAGTGATTGAATAAAAAGGGACCCTGCTATACCCAAGTGACAGCAACACTTATTTCTGCAACCAGAACTGGCCCTGATCTCACCACAGCCCCACACAGAGGGTGAGGAAGGAAGGGCTGAGCAAGGCCAGAGGAAGAAAGAGACCCGTCACAGAATGTTCAGGGCCAGCAGCGAACAAGGCCACACCACGGGTATGTGGTGCAGCTGGGGTTAGAATGCCAGTCTCTTGGCTCCAAGTTCAGTGTTGAATAGGAATCATACTTCCTATTATGTTGGTTTTCCTTCTGTGAATTGAATTCCCAATGCCCCACCCTGCCCGTGCTCAAGGAGTGAGTACAAGGGCTGGGCTCCAGGGTCTGTGTGAACTCCCTCTTACCACATCCCTGACACGGGCTGTCCAACTTCAAGTCAGCCTCACGTGAAGGTGAGGGACTCACCACCTGCTTCTGCAGCCCCGTCCCTCCTTATCTCTGATCGTAAAAGAAATCTTCTAAGCGAGCAGAAGCCTGTGCAGTGGCTCCCATATGACACCCGGACACCCATGCTAGGACCATTGATCTCAGGCCTGACCTTTCAGTGTCTCAAAGGAGAACTACTGAGAGACAGAGGTGAAGAGACGATAGGAAAGAGAGAGGAAAAGGGAGAGAAAGAAGAGAGGCAAAAGAAGGAACACAGGAGAGATGAAGAGAGGGAGACATGGAAACACAAAGAGGTAAACAGAGAAGGGGTGTCGGGTGCGGTGTTTGGAGGTGGCAACAGGAACACGTATTCAGAGGTGTTAATGTAACTAAAAGTGGATTTCTGCCTCTCAAAAAGCAGCATGGCCACCGCCCCCTCACCCGCCCCCTCCTCAAGCCACAACAGCACCAGGAAGCCAGTGAGTCACGGTCCCCCTGAGTCACCCATTCCCACTCCTGGGTTTAGCAGATGGCAGGGGCTGTCGTGGAAGGCTCCAGGCTCGAACCCTGCTGTCACAACCTTGGGAGCAGGTTTTGCCCAGGACCACAGCAAAAGAGGCCCTGAATATTGGCTTCTGGAAGTTCCTGGCGTCTCCTAGAAAATGAAATCAGGAGCGCGGGCTGAGATAGACACGAGAGAGGTTCTGCCAGGGCCGATATTCGTTTCTCTGGGTCTCACCATCTCCTCAGGGCCCCTTTTCTCCGAAAAGCCCCCTGCCTGCTCACCTCCGGTTGAGGATGTTCAGTTTCAGGCTCATTTTCTTTTTCTGTTTTTCTCATTTCAGCTTCAAAGAAGCCTCTTCCTCCTACTCCTGAAGACAACAGGGTGAGTGGGAGTGGGGCATGGGGGGCCCACCGTGCTGCACGCTGTTCGACAGGCCTGTCCCACCTGCATTTTTCCTGCCTGCCCGGATTTCTCAAATCCTTGGCAGGTGCAGTAAACTGCGGTGATTCAGCTGAACCCAATACACTGGGCCTGACCAGTCCCATGGGTCTATCCACGTAAAAGGACCCCTCAGCTGCTAACCCTTCACCTGCTTTATCCACCAACAGACAACTTATTGGTACCAAATTGTGTGTCCAGCCACTGGACCTCTTGGAAGCATAAGAGCAGCTCACATCTATGTAAAACTGCAGTTTTGCTCTATGTAGAGGCACTTTGGAAGCATACACTTGATAGTTTATATTTCTCAAAGCACTTCCACACTTTTACTCCCTGTTTCAAAACTCCCTATCAGTTCTAGTCACTTAAGAGAGTTAGAATTTTATTCTCCTTTGAAACCTTGGGGAATCAAGTCCCAAGAGCAGTTTTGAGACTCTCTCAAGGCCATTCAGCCACTTAGGAGTCAAACGAGTAAGCTGCTGAGTTTTTGGTGGGGTGGTCTCTCATTCAAGGGGCAGTTCTCAAAGTCTGCTCCAGGGACCAGCAGCATCAGCATCACCTGGGAGCTCGTGAGAAATTCAATGCAGACTCTCAGGCCCCACCCCAGGCCTACTGCATCCAAAACTCTGGGGAAGGGGCCCTGCAATCTGCATTTGAACACACCTCCAGGTGATTCTGAGGCACACTGAAGTTTGAGAAACGCTGGCCTAACACACTTTCTTACAAGACTTAGGTGATATCAAGCCAACTCTGGGGGAGCTACTTAGTCAAGAAGACAAAAAAAAATAGGGGAAAGATCAGCCCTCTCGTGATGGTCATATTAATACCAAACCACATTTTAGTAACTGCCCTTTAGTTCTAGGACCTACTGATTCTGCTTCCTCGTGCGTCTTCCTGAAGCTTGAGCTCTGCTCTTTTCCCTCCAGCCAATATGTTGACATGTCAAAAACTGGCAGCTTCCCCATGAGAGAAGTTCTAAACATCTCAAAATCTCAGGCTGGGGTTTAGATCTGCCATCAGCCTAATCCCTCACAACACGAAACAAGTGTACTTAAGTTGTAGCAGAAGATGAACCCTTGCCCCTCTCCTTTTGTTGAGTTTCTAAAGACTGTTTCACCCTACCTCTTGAAGACATAGTTCAAAATCTCACCACCGTGGCATGCAGATGGTTTCCCCCACCCACAGTCTTATCTAAACCCACACCTCTACATCTTAAGCCAGTTTGTCCTTGTCTCATTTTACTATCAATGAAGGTGAAGGCCAAAAACACTGCCTGCCCATCTCTGGATTCTGTCATTTCTGAATGAAGACTTCTCAAAGGAGCAGCATCCACTCTGTTTCAGCACGCTGACCACAGGGCCTTTGCAATCATTGTTCTGCTTTCAACCACACGTCTAAACCCATTGCCACATTCCTCACCTGGAACCACTTGAATTTATTTCTCCCTTCACCTTTGTGCTCTGTCCCCTGACAGGTGATAGCATCTTGAATGGGCACCTAGAGATGCTATATTTTTAATTCAGGCTGAGCTAACAGACCTGATGCTCTGTGTGAGAGAGACCATGGAACAGTCATATCCCTCCTTTATCTTCAGGTGCCTTTGAACACAACTCCTTCTTCCATCAGCTTCTAGGGTGAAAGCCTCAGGCCCATCAACTCTTGTTCATAGAACCCAATACGCCACCTCACAAGCTCCACAAATATCTAGGCTTCAAATTCCCATGTGGGCTCAGCTGGGATGACATACTTCATCAGTACGGCAAGTCTTCTTTTTTTAACGTTAGTATTTTTATGCAACCAAATAGTTCAAGTACTCAGAGAGCTTTTCACTTGTATAGCAACAAATCCCGTTCTGCCAGTGATTGCAGTCTCTCCCCTTGTTTACTCTGTCACAGAAATCTGCCACCCCATAGCAGGTGTGCCCATCCTGAACTTTTTTGGCCTTATAGCCTCCTCTTCACATCCTCAGTAGCTCATCGTAAGAAAGGTACTGAGAAGTAGAGACATAGCAACAGAGCCCACGAGAGGAAGGAGGGCACCCATGTGCTATAGTAGAAGGAGCAGTCAGACTGATTCAAGTGCTAAACTGGGTCACGTCCATTTCTCCTTCTGGGCCTCAGCTTCCCCATTATAAACAGAAGAGTGAATTAAATGATCTCTCAGAGGAATTCTGGGGTATGATTCTATGGATCTGGACAAACCCACAAATCGAATCAGAAAAGCATGGACTAAATGATTTAGGGTTGATTATATCACCTTCGCTAAGAATGTGATGCTTCTGGCAGAGAGGCTGCAATGTGTGAGATGGTACAAACGGAGAAATCAGCAGACTTCTGTGACGGGCATGTGGCTGCTTGGAATTCACTTTGGTCAGAATTTACCTCACAGAACGAGAGGGCTGATGAATTCCAGGTATTGAATGTCTGTGTTACATTCAGCACCATAACCCTAACACATAAAGAAATCCACCTAGAGGAAGGCGGCCATCTAACAGAATACCCCCGTGGGTTGTAGGAACTGGTGTTTGACCCCGCACCCATCCAGGGGCCAGTTACAGCCCAGGGGCTTGCTGACCTCACTCTGCAGTCCACGTCCTTTCTACATCTTTGCTTGATTTTGTCGTCTCCTACCTCCAGCGATCACTGCACGAACATGAAGAAACCCTGGTCATTGCCTTGTATGACTACCAAACGAACGACCCCCAGGAACTCGCACTGCAGCGGGACGAGGAGTACTACCTGCTGGACAGCTCTGAGATTCACTGGTGGAGAGTCCAAGACAAGAACGGGTAAGGCATCTTTGTGGCTGCGTGTCCAGCCTTTGAGGTGAGGTGGGAACAAAGAAAATCCTGGGGTGATGTGTCCTGCCTTGCTCAGCATGAGCACAGCACTGAGTTAGGGGAGGGGAACAGAGGCAGGAGGAAGAGGAAGGCAACCTTTGTTGAGGGATGTCTTGCCACTTCTCAGATGTGGCGGGGAGGCAGTCACTTGCTATGCTTGCTCCCCGCACCCCAGCAAGCCCTCTTGGCCCCTAAACTCATCTGAAAATCACCTGGGATTTTCCTACTGACATCTGCCATTTGAGGGATTGGCAATTTGTTCCACAAAGAAGCACTATGGTGCCCACTGGAGAGGTTGCATAAGAAACAGGTTCCAGACCACCTGGCTCTGCAAACACCAGAGGACCTTGCTCAGAAATCCATCCTTTCAATCCACTGACACCTATGTAGCACACCTGAGGTGGGACATTTCTTCTCCTAGGTCTCGCTTTCCCAGATGACAGTTTGCCCTTTGTTCAGTGGCCTGTGGAAAGGCTCAAGTCTACACTTCAAAGGGCTTTGAAGAGGACACCCCAGAGGCCGATTGGCATGTGGGAATCCCCCCTGCCCTTTGCTTGGTAATAGTGTCATGGAGTGGAAAGTCCACAGGAGGGCAAGTCGGAAGCGCTGGACTTCAGTATCAGCTGCTCTTGTTGCTCTTACTAAGGGGCTTTGAAAAAGTCCCTTAACCTCTGTGAATGCTTCTCCTTACCTATAAAATGCAGATGATCGTATCAGCTTTGACAGTCCCAGAATATTGAGATGATGAAAGTGAAAGGGCTTTGTAAACGCTACATCCACACACACGAACAAAGAGAATTACCATCATTTGTGCAGCTAACCCAGGTTTGGTTGGCATATTAAAACACAGTTATTCTATCTGAAAGCAAAAGCAGTACTTGACCTATTAATACAATTGTAAACATACGGTGTGACAAAACTGGTATAATTAAGGGGAATTCCCAAAGAGAGAGATAAAAGAACTAGTTGACTCCCATCACTTGGCACTGGCTGCAGTAAGCACTGTGTTAAGGAGGATTCTGAGGCTGGATGTCCAATTCTCAAAAAAAAGCATGCCATGACTGACTCGCAATGTCAGCCATGGGCACAGGAAATGAGATAATCACCCCATGTTTGACATCCCCATTCTTGCTTTCTTCAAACTTCAAAACAATTCTGTGAAATACAGTACACATTCTCCATAAACATAATCGCTCGACTGAAAAATGGCAAAGCACTTATGGAGTAAACGGCAGTAAACTGTCGGGCATCCTTTGATAGACCGGCAGGGTGTGGAGGGATTCTGTGTGTGATGTAGTTTAGGTCCCTCGTTTTACGGGTGCAGAGGCAGAGGGCAAGAGAGGGAAGGACACCGTTCTCACCTTGCGGGATTAAACACGACAGTGAATGTGAAAGTGCTTTGAAACGTACTAACCTACACACGAACGTGGAGTATTTTGATGCGCTTGTTAGTCTCTTAATCTTTGGTTGGGCACAATTATTTATTCCTGCGCACAAGAGACTCCCACCCCCAAATCCAACATGACGTTATCCTTTTTTTTTCATGTTTTATGATTTATGTCTGAAGGAGCTTAATTAACAACAAAAAAAAAATACTCAGGAGGCCTTGAATTAAAACTTACAGTGCTGACTGGCAGTATCGTTTGGCACCTGTGGTTGGAAAGTAATTTTTTTAAAATATTTTAATTATCTGGGTTTCCTGACTATAAAATAGTAGCATTAAAGTGGAAAAAGGAGTGATTAGCACACTCAGAAAAATGTTTCCTTATAGAAAACAGAGACCGCACATCGATCTTTTTTTTTTCCAGTAGAAGAACGTTCACAATGAGGACTATAGCAAGCAGCTCTTTTTAAGCAAAATAGTCAGGTCTTATTTATTACGGCTCATGTTTTAATAGGGAAGCTTTTGCCTTTCACAGATAGTGAGTTGCTGTTATTTTTAGCAAGGTTTTTATTCTGAAACTTTAAAATGTCTCATCAGGAATGACAAATAACGTGAGGCTCTCTCATCTATAAGTGACTTCAGTGGTCTAAACTTTTAAAATGGAGATGTGAAAATGAGTCCTATATTAGTCTAAATGTTGATTTCCCTTTTCACAGGCATGAAGGATACGTACCAAGCAGCTATCTGGTGGAAAAGTCTGCAAATAACCTGGAAACCTATGAGTAAGATATTGTATTTATTTTACAAAAATATGGTACTAAGGAGTCCTCCTTAGATTAGAAATAAATTACTGGTTGATTATAACATTACCAGGCATTTACTCCCCCACCCCAATACTCTGATCCCTAAATAACGGTAAAGGAACACTTCAAACAGGAGAAGGAGGAGGGTATGTGTACTCACCTGCCCTTTTATCAAGAGGATGTTTCTCAGGTACCTGTGCAGATTGTAGTAAAGGAAAGGGTTCTTCTGGAAATACTAGGAATGTTGATCTTAAATGAGAAGAAAAAAAATACCATGAACACTGGACCAAACACAAACTGACTTAAACATGGTTTAGTGTGTCCAATTCCAAAACAGCAGACAAATAGGTATTAAATATCTGCTAGTTCCTGTTGTTTATTTCAAGCTGCCATTTAGAAGCATCCACATGGATATAGTTTTAATGGAACTACTTAAAGTTTAATAAAATAAAATCGTAGTGTACAGAGTACTCACCAGGTATACAGATTTCCTAGCTCAGCTGCTGGAAGACCCGGAAGCAATAACAGACCAGTAGCAATGTGGACACCCGGATCTGGTTTCTAAATGACACTTCTCACTATAAAGATCAGGAGTTCCTGGAGAAACAGTTTGGGGATTCAGAGGCGGGGCAGGGAAAGACAAGATGAACTTGAATATCTTATTGCACCAAAAAGTGAAGAAGTAACCACCAACTTCTAAAATGATGCTGGCATGTCAAACAAACACAGAAGTCAGCTTTAATATGTTCCTTCTCACCAAGTCTGGGACAATGGGAGTATTAAAATACGTGATCATAATTATTCAATGGACTACAATCCACTGAATAAAATAAGAATCCACAAGAAATAGATAGCTTGATAGGTAAGTAAATAAGAAAATAAATAAATAAATGAGAAGAGAAAGTTCTTTCTTACCATAGAATTTCAACTAAAAAATGTAGAAGGAATGACAGAGTTTTAAAAAATCAATATTTTGTAAGTCAAAGTATCAACTGATTCAGGCAAGAGTCCGTCAATGAATATCACAGTTAGGGGGTGAACGCCTGGTATTTACATAGTCTCAAAGTATCTTCTGATCAATCACTCATTAAGAAGAAAGTGGAAATGCCTGGCAGACCGCATCTTAACCCAATAATCAATAATGCAACAGACAGACATTGTGTCTCCTGACGTGATGCACGGAGGACACAACATCACTTTCGTGAAATTCCTGCCCAAATGTGTATGTATAATCTTGGTTTAGTCATGAGGAAATGGGAGATAAATCCAAAGTGAGGGGTGTTCATAAAATAATTGGCCTGTCCTTTCAAACATACAAATACCATGAAATATAAGAACAGCGGGGCCACTGGTCCACATTACGGAGACTAAAGGGACATGGTAACTAAATGCACTAGTAATCTTGGATTGGATATTGAATCACTAAAAAAAAAGTTATAATAGTTATTATTGGGACAGCTGATGAAAATTGAACAAGGGTTTAAATTAAATAATAGTATTGCATCAATGTTAAATTTTCTGATTTGGATAATTATATTACGGTTATATAAGTGCATACTCTATTTCTTCAAAATACATACTGATGTCCTTAGAAATAAAAGTCTAATTTCAAATGATTCATGAAAACATATATATTCATCTATCCAGAGAAAATCATAAAGCAAATGTAAGCAATTGGTTTACCCAGGTGAAGTATATATGGGGGTTCTTTTATAGTATCTTACAACTTTTCTACACATTTGAAATTATTTAAAAATAATTTCTTAAGTCATTACCAAATAGACGATACTACGGTTAAAGAATACCAGCTATAAGGATGTCTATAAACTCATGTGAGTCCTTATTAGTTCAAACATGGTCAAGTTATTTGTTGCTGAGATCAGAAAACACTCCATAGTGGAAAGCTCTCGTTTATCTTCTGAAGAGTCTCTGAACCTGAGATTGGTTTTGATGAAGTACGCGAGAGTAGCCCCTGCCCCTCAGCTGAAAGAGTCGACAGTTCCAAGAATCTTTGAGCTGCAGTGCTAAAATAGAATTTTTTTTCTTCTTTTACAGCCAACGTCTTTAGGAAAAAATAGGCATTTATGTCAAATGCTCATCAGACTGGGAAATTTTGGTTTTTTTTTTCAATAGATATGAAACAGGAGACAAAGCCAAATTTCCAACTGCTTATAAACAATAGGGAATGGTGGAGCCTGAGGCAAATAGAAAAGTCTATTCCCCCTCCTGAAGGGATTTCTGGCCTTAATTATCTTTCATAAGCAAATCACAAAAAAAGGTCTAAATTGACATATGACTTTTTTCTGCTTTCAGGTGGTACAATAAGAGTATCAGCCGAGACAAAGCTGAGAAACTTCTTTTGGACACAGTAAGTTTCCACATTGTGCTGTTGTTTTTCAGCCATGCTGTGGTTTATGCCGATGCATGAATCAATATATTGGATTAACAGTGGTTTTGGGGTCTGGTAAAAATATTCTGGGGATTTACAGGACAAGCGTGCAACAGGGTAAGAGACCTGGGAAGGCTCTGGGGCCATGGGCTTGGCAGGCAACGGTATCGGCAGGTGTGTTGGTCTTTCAGCTGTGAAGGCTGACACCAGGGAGCCATGGAGCCGTCCCAGCCGCCCGCTGCTCTGTCTGGGGGAAGCGAGGCTGTGACTCAGCTTCTGCCTGCTGGAGCCGTGGGCGCAGAGGAAATACACCACAGTTTTAACTCCTTTTTCATGCAGCAGTTCTCGAGAGCCACGCAGTGTGAGGGGCAGCCCTGATCTTACCAGGGACATCAAGATTAAGGGACAGAGGGATGGGAAGAGAGAAAGCAAGGCATGGTGGGAAGGGTGCTGGGTCCAGGCTCCTGCTCTGTCACTAGCTCAGTGTGTGACTTTGGGGACGTCTCATCTTTCTTCTGGGCCTCAGTTTCTCAGTGCGAAGGAGATGAGCATAGGACTAAATCAATTAGTTTATCAGCACATATGCCTAGAGGAGTGGTTCTCAGGCCTGTCTGCACATTGGAAGCTCCTGGGACACATTTAAAAACCAATGCCCAGGCCAATCCCCAGACTCATTAAGTCAGTCTCTCTAGGATTGGAAGGATCCAGGCATGAGGAACTTAGATAAAATTCTCTCCAGCCGAGTCTAATATTCAGATGATATTGGTGGCCACTGCCCAACACTAGCCTTACCAGGGAGACTTGCAAACAGCCGGTCGGCGTTCTTGAAGGCATTGGTCTCCTTGTGCCAATAGTCCACGCTGCCCCTGTCATTTCACCATATACCATCCTCCAGTTATGGTTTGAAAGTATTTCCTGTCTTTAAGAATCTTAAACTGCAAATCTCTCCTGGTGGAATGAAGCTGGAGTGGCCAACTCATCCTGGTTTGCCTGGGACTGTTCCACTGTTAAAATGAAGACTCCTGTGTCCCAGGAGCACCCCCCACCCTGCGCCAGTCCCAGGCAAAACGGCCAGTTGTCCACCCCAACCATCCATGATTTTGGATGGTGGCTGGGAGTGAGCCTTGGAGAAGGAAACCTGGGAGGATGTCAGGAAGGACATGAAAGGCTGTGATGAGAAGGGGTGATGAATATCCTCAAGGAATAATTGAAAGACAAAGACTTCATTATTAATATCTATTTACTTTTGCACAAGAAAAACTAATAATAGATGGATTCATCCTATCAGAGGGAAAAAACATATAACATCTGTAACAGGAAGATGGGAGGGGAGAAGGAAAATCCACAGTCCTATTCGGGAGCAGCGGACCTGATTTTTCTTCTTTGGGGAAGCTGCTAACAGCAGGCAGCTAACAAAGCACAAGGGGAGATGTTCTGCCCTTGGCAACTTGTCTTCATCAAAGAGGGCAAGCCTAGTTGTTCGTGGATTCTCCGAAAGACTGCGCGTCTACCGGTGGCTATGAGCACAGGCCGTCTGGTATGTCCGCTGTCTTAGTTATTGCTCGTCTGAGTTACGGTACCTTTGCGCCCTGTCCTTTATCAGGACTTCTCAACATACACTCAGGGAACTTACCATTTTGCTGAGCATAGGACTAAGGACTGAGGCGTGCTTGAGACGAGATCTTTGACCTCAGTGAGCTTTAGACTCCATTGGGAAACAAAACAAACTCTGAAGACAGACTTAGAGGATAATCCAAGGTAACCTGGGAGCATGTGAGGCAGGCGTTCGGTGCTCTGTGAGTGCAGGGAAGATGCCAGCGGAGTCAGACAGACTTCATGGACGAAGAGCAATGGAGCTGAGTCATTCCTGGGCTCTGGCCCCCACTTGGTTCCACACCGACTTAGGGTTTCATCTTTTCCTGTGGTTCTCCATAGAACCACCGGGAAACTTTAAAAAATGCAGATTCCCAGGGGCCACCCCAGACCAACAGATCAGGATCTCCACACTGAGTTTCTGGGAATCTGTATTTTTTTCAAGTCCAACTTGAGATGCATGTGCACCCAGCTCAACGCCTAGTTCCCCCAACCTAAGTGATTGGATAATATGGTAAAACTTGACCAATTGAGAGGAATGCAAAATTATTTAAACACCTGGGTTATACCGAGTTTAAACAAGTGCAGTTTTGTTATTTTCAATGACACTTTGGTTCATGAAGTGTTGCCCATGCACACTTGTAACAGCCCACAATACAGTTCTCTGAAGGGACTTAAATGTATACATTCCAATTGCCCTGCTGGTTGACACATTCCTCCTTACTAACACTCTGAACTACTTGACCAAATCCTCTTTGCCTCCTTAGGTAATGCAAGGGCAAACTTCAGTGGCTCCCTGTGTTACATGCTGTTTAAAACAATGGCTGAATTGTTTCATTAGTGTCTCCTTATCTAACAAGTATAGGACGATTAAGCCATGGACTGACTCATTGTAATGAACCAATAATGGATTTATTTCATTTTTATTAACTAAATCTCCTGATGTACTGCCCTGTACATTTTTTTTCCACTAGGACAGAAACCCTTTATCATGTACCTACTATACCTAAGAACCCAAAACTGTACCTATAACAAAGTACATTAAATGCTTAATAAGTGGTTTCAAATTAACAATTGTGCTTAAGGAGAACCTGGCTGATCGTGAGCTTTATTGGGGGAGCTTTTTAAAAATACAAACTCCAATACTCCAGCCCTCACCAATCTGGAGGTGGCATCCAGGTGATTCTGGGACCCACTCGAGCTTGGGAACCGCAGAAAAGCATTTTCTATGGTGTCCTATCAAGTCTTCAGATAACACCTCCTCCAAGAAGGTGCGCATGCGTTCCCTCTCCCTTTGAACCCATGTGGTGCAATGTCATTACTTCTCCAGGGGCACTGTTCTCACTCTGCCTTGGGCCTCAGGAGTTTCTCTTCTGTCTAAACCCATTTCGTAGAGGGTACACTCCCTGCAAGCAGGCCCTCCATACCTTCCAGCATCGCGTGCTTGGGCAGCCTGAATTTCGGGCAGGAGCTTCACCTTGCACATGGATTTATCTTATTTCCATGCTTCTAAGTTGTCATTAAAGATGCAATATTGACTTATGAATGGGTTCATTTCAAGAGAAGAAAAGAACCAGCTCTAGAATAAAGAGTGGCTATGTGTCATGACAAGGCTATAAATTATCCCTCCATCTTTTTTTGCAATAACCTGACCTATGTGTCAAGATTATCTTCTGTAAGATCACCTTCAAATCATATGGACAGAAAGAGAGAAAGATCATTCCAACCCAGTCAACCTGTCTCATATGAAAGCTTGAATTAATACATCCAACAGATGGTAACTCAGAGCACGTGGTGATAATGGCAACGATGGTGCCAATAATCCTTGTGTGGGTACCATATTCCAGGAACTGTTCTCAGCACCTTACAGTTATTCTCCCAGCAACCTTACAAAGATCATTTTACAGCCCAGAAAACTGAAGCTCATACATGGAATCAGGGAATATCTAGAATTCACAGAACTATAGACCGTTAGAATAAGCGTTCCCTTTAAAAACATCTGTGTTATTCCTTTTGTGTTATAGGTGAGTACACTGGAGCCAAGTTCAGAGCGTGAATCAGTGGCATAGTGTGTACTAGCATGGGGGTGCTTCTTACACACACATGCATGCATGCTCACACATGCACAGTTCACAACAGGATATCGGAGTTAAGTTCTATTCTCCCATCCCTGTATTTCTTATCCGTGCATCTCACCTCCTTGGAAGGATCTTTTTCTCATTACCTGTTTACTTATTTTTTCCAGATAAAGTATAAAAGGTATGTGGAGACCTTGAAAACCCCATGGAAGTCCCATGGGAGTTCCGTGGGAGCGAGGTTCCCCACCCTGCCTGCCCCGGGCTGCATTGCCTGGTTAGTGCCCCCTAGCGTGGTGGCGATGTGAGCAAAGACCTGTCAGGCCCCCATGCTCTTGGTGGCTGTGACTTCCTCTGAGCCCTTTTCAGGAAGTAGATGGTACAGCATAGGCTGGATGCCTCATTTCCTTCAGTACTCGAGGCCACCTCAGCCCCAAACCAGTTAGCTTCCTGTCACCATCAGTCACTGCCGCCTAGGACAACTACCACGGAGGGAGAGCTCGGAACCTCCTGTGCTCAGAGAAGCTGACTGCCGACCCCACCTCTCCTTCCTTCGTCCCCTGTCTGCGGATCCCTCCTGTTAACAGTGGAGCCCTGCTCTGATTTCCAATTTTTGTCCCAAAAGTAAACAGCTTCTTTGAAAGAACACCAACAGAAACTGTTCTTAATTAAATAGAAGAGATGTCCACACTCCTCTCTTCACAAGACAGTTGGTAACTCTCTAGTCTTTTTTTGAAGTATGTTTCTTCCCCTTTAGAATAAGTTACATATGCAGATAGCGTCACCTCTTCCTGCCTTAAGTTTAACCCATCACATTTCAAAGACGCGAGAGCAAGAGCTTCAGTATTAGGCAAACAGAGAGAAATTTTGGAGACAATCTATGCTACGTGTAATGTGTGGATGAATATTACAAACATAATGAGAGATAAAGTTGACATCTAACAATGTCCAAGTTTGAGGGGCACGGACATGATGATTTGAGAGATGTGTAAATTGCAAACTGATTGCCACGATTAGTTAACGCCCATCACCACGCGTAATTACAAGATTTTCTCCTCATAACGTTTAAGATTGACTCTCAGCAACTTTCTAATATACCATAGACACTTTCAAATACACAATTCAGTATCATTAACTGTAGTCACCATGCTGTCCATTATATCCCCATGACTTATTTGTCTTGTAACTGTAAGTTTGTACCTTTTGACCATCTTCATCCAATTCTCCCCCTCTCCAACCCCCCTCTCAAATTTCAAAAGAGGCTTTTGAAACTCCCAGCGGAGATAAGACGAGTTTGGGGAGTTTCACAAAGTGTATGTGGTAAACTATGTTTGGCAAGAATGAACAGTATCGTAAGGGCCAATTGTCCCCAACCTCCCCACCCTCCCACACGCACACAGTCACACACACATCCTGCAGGTTCAGGGCCAAGTTAGAGGAAGCAGGTTATGTGTCTGTGCAAGGTAAGCTTCCTGACTATTGGTGCTGTTTTGCGAGACAGACTATTCATCAGGACTGTTATAAAGAAGAGCTGCGTGTTTAGCCGCGTCAGTGAAGATCAAACTTGAATGTCTGTAAGAATCGCAAGGCCAGCTTTCGAAAGTTCAGGCATCAAGAGTCCCGGTCTCGGAGACTCTAGCGTGTGGCTATGGGGTGGAGCGTGGTCAGCTGCTTGCTGTCGCTGTTTTGTTTTGTCCAGGCAAATGTGATCATTAGCAATGTTTGCAACACAGGGCTTTAGGTAGTGAGGCCGGATCAGTCGTTTTCAACCAGAGTTTTGTCCACCAGGGAACACTTGCTCATGCCTGTCACCCAGTTGTTAGAGGCCAGGGATGGTGCTAAACACCCTGCAAAACCTCCTACCACACAGCATTACCGGGCCCCAAATGTTAACAGTGCTGAGGTTGGGATAGCCTGGACTAGATAACCTCTATATGGCCCTTTCTAACCCCAAGATTCTAGGATTCAAACAATCAGCATGGCCATCTGTGGATAGACAACTCACCTTTGGGGTTGGGGGATGGAGGGGCCAGTGTTGCTCTGAATTGTATGCACTTTTCTCCCCCTGCTACAATTATAGGCCCACCACACAAGGCTTCTGGCTCCGCTGGCTTTGACTGAAGGACCATACCATGTCTACATTAAGTAAATCAGCTAATAGGTTTTGCGGATATTACCCACAGATTTACAGCTGGGTGGGAACAGAGCATTAGACAGAAAGGACTCAAAACAGAATTAAGACTTTAAAGTTCCCACCAGGAATGAGTAAACTGGTATATTCATTTGCTTATACTGATTTTATCAGCGCTAGCAAAATTGCCAGGGGGGAATGAGGGGTGCATATCTGGGTCTTTCCCTTCTCTCCACTTCTCTCATGCAACCAGGAGCTTCATGTTTTTCTCCCTTTGCCCTAGAGCAAAGTCAGCACTTGGAGAAGGGCCTAAAAATATTTTTTCATTAAGGAACTGATGGAGCTTCCAGGACAGAAAGCTTATGCCCTTGTAGGGAAATGGAGATGTGGCTTCTAACATTTGTTGAATGGCGGCATCATGGAGTAGTAGAATGAGCATCACTTCGCTTACAGGCCAAGTTCAAGGTTCAAATTCCGGGTTGCCCACTTAATGGTTGTGGGTCATGAGAAAGTCACTTCAGCTCTCTGGCACTCAGTATCCTCGTCAGGAAATTGAAGATAGTGACATCTAGGTGCAGTGTCCTGGTGAGAGTGGGACAGCATCTCTAATAAATCTGGTACATGGTGAGCTCCAAGAGGGCAAAGCTTGTGTCTGTTGGCCTTTGTTACTACTTATATCACCACTAGAACAGTCTCTGACCCATGGTGAGAGGTCGAGACATATCTATTGAATGAACCTACAAACGGTGGCCATTATTGCTGAAAGTCTGCCCTGCACCCAACGGGCCTGCAGAATTCCCCCTGTTCACATGCAAGAAAGTTCATGAGCTGGGTGCATGAGCCTGGTTTGCTGGGATCACTAAGCTTCCATTTCTTCTAACCATTCCAGGGCAAAGAAGGAGCCTTCATGGTACGAGATTCCAGGACTCCAGGAACATACACCTTGTCTGTTTTCACCAAGGCCATCGTAAGGTATGGTGCTAACTTGCTCATCAGCGTGGGGCGAGACAGTCTCGGAGGGGGCGAGGAAGGCAGCACATGCAGCAACATCAGGCAGAGCAGGGGGTCGAGGGGTCACGGGAATGGTGTGCTTTCCCTGATCCCGCTGAGAATGTCAAGGCTAGAGAGACAAAGGACATAACTGTGGTCACTTAGCTGGCAAATGACAGAGTGGGACTGGAGGCCAGGTTCTTTTCCCAGTTAGCATCCCTGAGTGCAGAGCTATGAGGAACTGAAATACCTGCCTCTGTATCTGATGAGTTTATAATTAATTACACAGAATAATAGAAAAGTACTTTTGAATAATAAAAAGGAAGTGAGAAGATATGAATTCTAGTTCCGGCTCTGCTAATAAAGCTGCCTACCTAGCATTTACTGAGTCCTTACTATGTGCCAGAGCTTCACAGACCATTTCCAATCCTAATAAGCCCTGAAGGCAGGTGTTACCATGCTTCTTTCACAAACAAGAAACTGAGGCTCAAAGAACTGCTGGTACCTGCCTCAGGCAGTGGACATGCATCGGTGCAGCCCCTTCACGCTTCCTCTGGCTGCCAGCGAGGCCTGCACTGCACGTTCACCCCTCTCAGGACTTCGGCATCCACCTCCATAAAACGATCTCAAATTCTCTTCGAATTAGAAAATGAGGAAGAATAAGAAGTTTTTCAATGACCAAAGTGAAGGAAGAATTAGGAGGAGAGAGAAAAATAACTACTAAGGGTCTCTGGGAGGACCGAATGGTTAGAAGAAATGGAAGCTTAGTGATCCCAGCAAACCAGGCTCATGCACCCAGCTCATGAACTTTCTTGCCTGTGAACAGGGGGAATTCTGTAGGCCCGTTTGGTATTTGCTGTAAACCCAGAGCAAGAGCCAGGGTTTAGAGAGGTGACAAAGAGGAAGGGTGCTGGCCGGGGAGGGGGAGGGGAAAGCGGTGCCCATCACAGTGATGAGAGTGATCTGCCCCTCCATGAGACAGGACGGAGAAGTGAGAACTGGAGCTGTGTGGGGTCCCCAAGATCAGCCCCAGGCTTGGTGATTCACTGGGAAGACTCACAGGACGGCATACAGTTAGTTATACCCAAGGCTAAGATTTATCGCAGCAAAAGGAATCAAAGCAAAATCAGCAAAGTGAAAAGGCATGGGGGCAAAATCCAGAGAAAAGCAGACATAAGATTCCAAGAGTCCCTCTCAGCAGAGTCACAGAGGACAAGCTGAATTCCTCCAGCAAGTTGCAACCACAGGGGCAGAGTGGCGTCTACCAAGGGAGCTCACGAGAGACTCAGTGCCCAAGGTTTGCACTGGGGGCTGGCCACATAGGCAGCCTCTGCCTAACACAGAGCAAAACTCCAGGCTCCCAGAAGAAAAGCAGGCAGTGGGCAGAACCACATTGTTTCCACAAACAATGCAGGCCCGGGGAACCACCCACGTTAGCTAGAGTATGGTGAGAATCCTCCCCAACTCCAAGTTCTCAGACACCAGCTGAGGGCCTGCCTGGCAAGCGGGCCTTTCTAAGAACAGCAGTCAGGGCTGCTATGTTAACTCTGCTGTGCACATCAAATTGATGCGAAGGGGCCTGAGATGCTTCCTTAACATATGCTGATAATTAGTTAGATTCGCAGAGCAAGGAAGGCAAACATGCAGCCCATGTGGGACCGTTCCCCATTTTGCAGCTGGGGAAGAAACATCATGGCACTGACTCTGCGTGGGTTCCCATGCAGCCTCCGAGTCCTCCATACAGCACCCCAGGCAACCTGTCCACACTGGCACAGGCTGACATACATCGGTCATCCTTGGGAGGATGAAAAGCAAGGCTAGTAGGAATCCGATACAGGCCAACATTTTTTGTGTCTGAACATTGATTCTTAATCACTGCATTCATATTTTATGTGTTTCAGTGAGAACAACCCCTGTATAAAGCACTATCACATCAAAGAAACAAATGACAACCCCAAGCGATACTACGTGGCCGAGAAGTATGTGTTCGATTCCATCCCTCTCCTCATCAATTATCACCAGCACAATGGAGGAGGTGAGTCTAAAGGACAAGGGGGGGATCCTCACACAGGAGCTTGCAGAAAAGTGACAAGCACCTAGCCTGGTGTCTTTATGGTAGACAAGCTGACCTTAGATAATAATTAAGTATACAAATAGAAAAGGGTGCCAAATATTGATTATAGTACATATTTTCCATTAGCAAATTCTGCTGTGAGAAGCATGGGATTTCACCACCTGCCCACCTGTGTTTCTGATTGTTCTCAGAAGGTGTAATATCGGTGATTGGGCTTTGGGTTTTATTTCTTCCTGGTGGCTTAATTAGGATGGTGAGCACCGTAAAGCTCTAACCACAGCCTTTTGCTTTTTAATCGATCCAGGCCTGGTCACTCGGCTTCGCTACCCGGTTTGTTCCTGGAGGCAGAAAGCCCCGGTCACAGCAGGGCTGAGATACGGTGAGCAGCGCATTCAGGAATGTTAGACGTTTGCACTAAAACTCACATCCCTCAAGGTTTGGGAC
>PVKM010027189.1:0-18906 GCA_004027735.1 Carollia perspicillata | reverse complement strand
CATTTTTTAATTGGGTTGCTTGTCTTCTTGGAGTGGAGTCGTGTAAGTTCTTTGTATATTTTGGAGATTAAACCCTTGTCTGAGGTATCATTGGCAAATATGTTTTCCCATATAGTTGGTTCTCTTTTTATTTTAATGCTGTTTTCTTTAGCTGTGCAGAAGCTTTTTATTTTGATGAGATCCCATTTGTTTATTCTTTTCTTTATATCCCTTGCTCTTGGGGACATATCAGTAAAATGTTGCTGCGTGAGATATCTGAGATTTTCCTGCCTATGTTCTCCTCTAGGATTTTAATGGTGTCACGGCTTATATTTAAGTCTTTTATCCATCTTGAATTTATTTTTGTGTATGGTGTAAGTTGGTGCTCGAGTTTCATTTTTTTGCATGTAGCTGTCCAGTTCTCCCAACACCATTTGTTGAAGAGACTATTTTTACTCCATGTTATGGTGTTGCCCCCTTTGTGGAATATTAACTGACTGTAGTGACTTGGTTTTATTTCTGGGCTTTCTGTTCTGTTCCATTGGTCTATGTGCCTGTTAAAATGCTCTAATTTTTAAAAAAAGAACTTATTTTGGAGGGGCAATTTTAGGTTTATAGCAAAATTAAGAAGAAGATACAGAAATTTCTCACATACCCCTTGCCCCCTACATGCTCAGCCTCCCTAATTATCAACATCACTTGACCAAACACAATTTTTTTTAACCAAGGGTGAATCTACCTAGGATTCACTCTTGGTGTTGTAATTTTACAGATTTGGATCTGGATAAAAATGGCATACACTTCACTATTATAGTATCATGCAAAGTATTTTCACTGCCCTAAAAAAACCTCCCTCTACAATATGCAGATGATGTATCATAGAACTGTATGCCTGAAACCTGTGTAATTTTAGCAACCAATGTCACCCCAATAAATTTGACTTAGAAAAATTTAAAGTATATGATTACAATGAAAAAAAAAGTATATAAAAAAAACCTCCCTCATTTAAAAAAGGTTCTGGAAGAAATAAACACAACTGCAGGAATGATTCATTTAATGGGCCACTGTTTGGTGACTTCAGTGGTAAATTGAATACAGATTTGTTGCTCTAGACTTAGCTTATTTGTCAGAAGTTTTTGACTGTGAGTGACACAGACACAATGAACATGGCTGAAACACAAAAGGAGATATATTGACTTGTAACTGACAAGGGCAAGACTTCATGGATGGCTGGATCCAGGGTTCAAATGATGTCATCAAGATGGTGTCTCTTCAAACCACTCAATTAAAAGAAATGAGCAAAAGACTTAAATAGATATTTATTCAGAGAAGATATATGGCCAAAAATAAAATGAAAAAAAAAAAAGGCTAAAAAGATGCTCAATGTCATTATTCAGTAGGAAAATGCAAACCAAAACTACTATGAAATGTAACCTTACATCCACAAGAATGGTAATAATAATAAGAATCATCATCATCATCATCATCTAACAAGAATTGGTGAGAATGTAGAGAAATTGGGACTCTTGTGAATTGCTGGTGAGAATGGAAAATGATGCAGCCTCCACGGAAAACAGTTTAGTGGTTCCTCAGAAAGAAAACATTGAATTATCACATGAACCACAATTTCTACTCCTAGGTATGTACCCCCCAAAATGAAAACAGGAACTCAAACAGACAAATGTAAACTAATATATATATAAAAAAAATATGAAAATGACTCATGTCCATTAATAAATGAATGGATAAACAAGATGTGTTATATACATACAAGAGAATATTATTCGGCCATAAAAAGAAAGTTCTGATAGACATTACAACATAGATGATTCTTGAAAATTTTAAAGTAAGCAAAATAAGCCAGAGATAGAAGGACAAGTATTGTATGATTGTACTGATATGAAATATTTTAAATAGGCAAATTCATAAAGACAGAAAGTGGGTTAGGAGTTACAGGGCAGGTGGGAGAACTAATGAATGGGGAATGACAGCTAATTGGGTAGCATGTTTCCTTTTGGGATGACAAAAAACATTCTGAAACTAGTGATAGTGGCATGATATTGTGAGTGTATGAAATGCCACTGAATTGCATACTTTAAAATGGTAAATTTTATGCGTATTTTACTACAATAAAAATATGGCTTGCTCTGCCTCTTGGCTTTTTTGCCTGTGTTGTTCTCACTCAGTCAAATTTTTCCATTGGGGATAAGACCACTGTCAGCAAATCTAAGCCCATATTCTCATCTTTTAGCAACTTTGGTGGAAAGAGATTATTTCCCCTCATTTCAACAAGTGTGTTGGAACTGCCTCTCTTTGGCTTTGATTGGCTGGGCTTACTTCTCCAGCCCTTTCCAGAGCCAACCATGTGGCCAGCATGAGGCGATACTCCAGAAGAGTCACCTACTGCTAGATTGAGGAGTGAGCACCATTTTACAGGAACCAGAGAAGAAGTGATTAAGTTTGTTTGGGGTGAGGGTTTGAACGGGGTTCACCAGATGGAGAAATGGAGGAAGTACTTTTCAGGTATAAGGAAAAATCACAGACATGAAACATGGATGATTCTAGATGGAGTGGAAAGTTCACTGTGGTTTAGTCTTTGCTGCACCACTTAAGAAGGCTCATACACACCATGTTAATACAAAGGATATAATTTACCTATAAGTTAGTGAACAGATTTAGGAGACTATAGAACAGAGCTTCTCTACTGCTCGTACAAATGTCCTTCCCTCTGTATTTCTAAGTGATATTGTAGCTACTCTAGTTTTTGGTTTATCATTTTGAAACATTAATCACTGATTTTCTATCACTATAGATGAAAATTTGGGTCTCGTTAACCTTTTTGTCATCCTAACAAAACATTATTTTATAATTCTAATTAAACCATTAGTCGGGCTTTTAAAAATGGCTATTATGTGAAGTAATTCACAGATGAATTGCATTTGTGTGGGTACATTCCCTGCTCCCCATCCCTAGCTTCCATAGAAAATCCAGGGAATTGCACACCAGCAATAGGGTTGGCTACAAGCTCTGCATAGCTCCTGGGGCAAGTGTCTCCTGAAGTACAGGCTCCTGTCACTCTGTTCCCGAGGAAACTGTGAATATCAAATCGTATGGGGGTGGGAGACCATGGGAAATGACTTCATTTCCCCATTTATGCCTCAAAAGGAAAATCATCCAACTCCTCACCTTGCATCTCTAGAAGTACACTTGCTCGGAGCCACTTCAGGAAGCAGGCTGCGGCTGTCCTCCCTCCTCTCTCCTTCAGAAACTTTAATCAGGGTTTATTCACTCAAGGACTCTTGAGGCCAACAGCTTTGTCAGTTCTCAGCACGTCTTCCTTCCTTCCCACCTCCCCTGCATCTCTCCAACCACTGAGCCCTGCACTGTTGAACAGGTTTTCCTGACCATCAGGGACATATCCTGCCTCCCGAGGCATAACCCCTTTCAAATGGATCAGCATGGGGGACTAATCATGGTCATCATTTCTCCCCTGCCTGGTTTAACTGGCAGGTGGGGGAGGCAGGGAAGCTGAAAATGGGAAGGGAGAAGCTGGCAGGGCAGACAGGAGGGCAGGACATGAACGACTTTGATTTCATAATTCTGTCATGGCTCCCAGGACCCAGTCCTCCAGGGCAGCCACTGTGCTTTAAGTGAAGGCAAAGGCCACTGGTTTGAAAGAATTAAAGTGATTGGTTTGCCCTGGCTGGTGTGGCTCAGTTGACTGGAGCATTGTCCCAAGCACCAAGAGGTTGGGGTTTGATTACTGGTCAGGGCACGTACCTAGGCTACACGTTTGATCTCCAGTCATTGTGTGTATAGGAAGCAACCGATTGATGTTTCTCACATCAATGTTTCTATCTCTCTCTCCTCCTTTCTTTCTCCCTAAAATCAATAAGCATATTAAAAAAATAAAGTGATAGGTTCTATTTATTCAATTTGGGAATTTTTGCCCACTTGTTGAACCCAAAGCTGAGCTAGAAAGTTTACTCAGATAGGCAGCATGTATCATTCAGGAAGACTTTGTCTAAAAGTTCTAAAACCCTCACATGATCATTTTTACAGAACCCCAGGTGTCCATATATTTTATTTCCCCATCAGTAAGAAAAAAGAATAAGAGTAAGAAAGGTAAATTTTTTGATAATGATTGGTGCCTGAGAGGCATCTCTGGCTTGGGGAGATGAGGCAGACTCACAGGTCCAGAGAGCTTAAGACCTCAACTGAACTCTTAGGTTATCGGTTTGAGAACAATGGGGTCAATCTCCTATCATAGGCATTCTTTTCAATGTGTTACTGAAAAGTTGACCTCAGATGAAAACCTGTATTAGAAGTTTCCTTGATGCCCTTCTTAGGTCACCAGCACCTGTGGTAGTGGGGGCAGAGTAGTGTCAGAGTGGGGAAAGCCTCCCACTCCCTGAGTCATTGAGGGAGAACTTCCTATGGCTTTGGAAAGAGATACATTGTGACTCTTTCAAAAAGATTTTTTAATTTTTTGAATTTATTTTTATAGAAAGGCTAAGGGCATGGGGAGAAAGTGGGAGAGAAACATCAAATGGGGATTGGTTGCCTCTACTCCACCCCATTCCATCTCCCCAGCTGTGTACCTGGCCTGCAACCCAGGCATGGGCTGTGACTGGGAATTGAACTGGAAACCTTTGAGTTTGCTGGCTGGTGCTCAATTGACTGAACCACATAAGCCAGGGTGTAACTTTTTTTCATGTGACAAGAAGCCCAGTCCAAAGTAAGCAGTCCAAAGAGGGTAGAGTCAGTTGAGTATAACGGACATATCTGCTAAAAATCACTGTGCTTGACTTCCGGTCGAAATGGCAGCATAGGTAAACACAGATTGCCTCCTTGTACAACCACATCAAAATTACAAGTAAAATATGAAATAACCATCATTCAGAACCATAAGATATCAAGTTGAATGGGAATAGACAACTATGGAAGTAAAGAAACCACATCCATCCAGACTGGTAGGAGGGGTGCAGGCATGGAACAAGCTGGTCCTACCTCCATGTGTGGTGGGTAGGACTTCTGGAGAGATATCTCAGGAGTGGGGGGTCCCAGATTCACACCAGGTCACCCAGCCCAAGGTTCCAGTGTCAGGAAAATAAATACTCACAACTTCTAGCTGGAAAAAAAAAATTTCTGTAGTCCCAAGCAGTCCCTCTTAAAGAACCCACACACAGAATTACTCAGATTCACTGCCTCTGAGCTCCAGCACCAGGGTAGCAGCTTGAAAGGAACAAGTGGCATACAGGGAGGAACAGAATTGTCTTGCATCAAGGTGAGAGCTGGGGGACAGCTTTCTCCCAGACAGAACAATGGGCAGAGACCGCTGTCCCTTTTCTAAACCCTTCCCTCACAGATGCACAGAGCCGGCAGGTGGGTGCCGTATTTGAGACTCCATCAACCTTGTCTAACACTGTTTGCCATACCCTGGAGGTACCCAGAGACTCCTTCCCATACAAATTATGGGCCAACCCAAGCAGCTTTTCCATATAAATGGCTAGTCTTGGCTCAAGTTTCACAACTTCCTAAATCCTCTTAAACAAGCAACAGCTGACCTCAGTGAGTCCCTGCCCCCCATACCTCTTGCTAAGTGGCCCCAGGCCTGGCACTAGCAGCAACCAGCCTAGATTCACAGCTTAGCTTCACCTGGGAATCTCAAAGGGCAGCACAAATACCAGCCATCTCAGATTGCTTTATAGCTCAGACAGGGTGGCCCTGGAGAAAACACAGGTGAGTGCTGGCCTTGGCCTGTACCACCTGGGAAACCCCAGAGCCTACACACTCAGTGAAAAGCTACAGACTATGTTGGAGCACAACCACTCTGCCCCTGCACAGCTGATCCTTCATGGAGGGCAGAGGTCAGTGATCAGTGGTCACAGCCAGTCCTTGCAATGGACTGGCCTGGGTAAATCCCTCCCATTGACCTATCAACAGCAATCAAGGCTTAACTACAAGAGGAGGGTGTATTCAGCCCACATGAAGGGCACACATCAAGTACCCAGCTTGGGTAATAGGAGAGGCTGTGCCACTGGACCCTAGAGGACATCTACTACATTAGGCCATGCTACCAAGACAGGGAGTCACAGCAACTCTACCTAATACATAGAAACAAACACAGGAATGTTGTCAAAATAAGGAGACAAAGAAACATGGCCCAAAAGAAAGAATAGATCAAAACTCCAGAAAAAGAACTAAACAAAAATGGAGATAAGCAATTTATCAGATGCAGAGTTCAAAACACCGGTTATAAGGATGCTCAGAGAACTCAGTGAGGACCTCAACAGCATAAAAAAGATCCAATCAGAAACAAAGGATACATTAATTAAAACAAAGAACAATTTACAGGGAAATAACAGCAGAGTAGATGAAGCTGATAATCATATTAATGATTTAGAACATAAGGAAGCAAGAAACAACCAGTCAGAGCAACAAGAAGAAAAAAAGAATAAAAAAAATGAGGATGGTATAAGCAGCCTCTGGGACAACTTTAAGAATTACAACATTCACATCATAGGGGTGCCAGAAGAAGAGAAAGAGCAAGAAATCGAAAGTCCATTTGAAAAAATAATGAAAGACAACTTCCTTAATTTAGTGAAGGAAATTGACATTAAGTCCAGGAAGCACGGAGAGTCTTGAACAAGGTGGATGCAAAGAGGTCCACTCCAAGACACATCATAATTAAAATGTCAAAGGTTAAAGATAAAGAGAGAATCTTAAAAGCAGCAAGAGACAAGCAATTAGTTATCTACATGGGAGTTCCCATAAGACTGTCAGCTTATTTCTCAAAAGGAACTTTGTAGGCTAGAAGGGATTGGGAAGAAATATTCAAAGTAATGAAAAGCAGGGACCTACAGCCAAGATTGCTCTACTCAGCAAATCTGTCAGCTAGAATTGAAGGGCAGATAAAGAGCTTCCCAGAGAAGAAAAAACTGAAGGAGTGTCTTATCAACAAACCATTATTATATGAAATGTTAAAGGGACTTACCTAAGAAAAAGGTGAAGATCAAAACTATGAACAATAAAATGGTAATAAATGCATATCTATCAATAATTGAATCTAAAAACAAACTAAGCAAACAAGAACAACAGAGACAGAACCATGGATACAAAATGTGTTTTGATGGTTACCAGATTGGAGGGGGATATGGGGAATGGGTGAAGAGGTGAGGGGATTAAGAAGTACAAAATGCAGAAACAGAACATCCATGGGGATGTAAAGTACAGAATAGGAAATGGAGTAGCCAAAGAACTTATGGATGACCCATAGTCATGAACAATTGTGTGAAAATTGCCTGAAGGAGTGGGAGGTGCTGACTGGAGGAGGGATCAAAGGGGGAAAAATTGGGACAACTGTAAGAGCATAACCAGTAAAATATAATTAAAAATAAAAATCACTGTGCCATGAAATAATACCATAGAAACCACAAACTTACTGGGAAAATAGGGTTGTGCCCTAACATTCAAAAACTTCATCAAGAACGCATTAACAAAAGATAGAAAAACAATAAAATTGTAGCATATTTTTATGCTAATGGTTAAGAATTTAATAAATATGGCACTTTATCTTGACAAAGTGTGGAGGGGGGCTCTGCCCACAGAGCACCCCCGTCTACCACAGATGAAAATAATGCTACAAAGACATGATCTGCTTGGGGAGGAAAGGTGGCTAGCCTCTCAAAGGAGAAGGGCCACGAGTCCTTACCTCAATGGTATTTATTAGGTTCACAACACACAGGGATACACGTAAAGCTCATCAATCAATGTCAGGCAGCAAGAATCAAACAACAGATAACATTTTAAAGAAATCTGAGGGCTTAATCTAATTCAGTGTCTGTCAGGTAAGGGGATTGCAAAAACTTTAGGAGACATACTAATTTCCTGCCTGGACCCTTATCATATGAATAAGAGCACTCTTAGCAAAGCAGGCTTTACAGGACTTTATGAATTCTTTCTGATGCCTGATCACCCTGGAACCTGCTCTAGCCGGCAGAGGGCTGCACCCCCTCCCTGTCATAGATTCAGGCTTAAGTGGATTACAGCCAGGAAGCACTTCTCCCAGATGGAAAGGGGACGCAGGCTATGTCAAAATAGCCAGGGGGTGAGGGTCCTTTGCCCCCTCTTTGCTGCAGGCCCCCGAGTCCTTCCTTGAGGGCCTCCCACATGATCGTGTCTGGCTTGGGTTGCCTCTCCTCTGAGAGGTTGTACCCATCATGGACTAACCGACCAAGCATTGGGGCCAGAGATGGCAGAAGCAGCATTCCTGCCAGGAAGATAAGCTTTGTTTCCTCGGTGGCTCACAGTCCGGAGGTCACTCACTCAGCCTTAGCCACAGTGGGTGGTTACAACTCCTGAAACCAGGCAGAGCAGTTCCCAACCACAAAGACCTGAAGTTTGCTTGTAGAAATGAATGTTGGAAAGTTATGTATGTGGCTAGTTCAGCAGCATGCAGTACTCTGCATTTACCTAGTTTTTCTCATGAATGAAATTACATACATGTTGGGGGGGGGAGCCTCCGCCTGCTGGGCCCCCCAGCTGCCATGGTTGAGAATAAGTCTACCAAGACATGATCTGCTTGGGGAGGAAAGGTGGCTGATCTCTCAAAGGAGAAGGGCCAAGGGCCTTTTCCTCAATGGGCTTTTATTGGGTTCGTTTTGCACAGGAATGCAAATAAAGCTCATTAATCATTCTCAGGCAATAAGGAACAAACAATAGATAACAAAGAACTCTGAGGGCCTATTTTGAGACAGGGTCAGATAACTAAAAAGCTATAAAACTTTGAGGAACAAACTCACTTCTTGTTTGGACCCTTATTTAATTGAGAGCATTCTAAACAAAGCAGGTTTCACAGAACTTTGCATATTCTTTCTTAGGCCCGATTGCCTAGGGGAACTGCCCTTTCCAACACAGGGCAGTACCCACCATCAGCATCCTTTCAGGCTTAAGGCATTGTTTCAGGCTTAAGTCAGGCAGCCAAGAGATTAGGAGACTTCTTGCAGACAGAATGAGGACTCAGGCTATGTTATAGCCGAGGGGTGGTGGTCCATCACCTCTTTTTGCTGTAGCCCCCCAAGTCCTTCCTTGGGGCCTACACGTGATCATGCCTGTCTTAGGTTGTTCCCCCCTGGGGAACCTTACCTGTCATTGGCTAACTGATCAAGCATTGGTGGCCAATTATGGATGAAATAAAAGGAGCAGAAGTGGTGCTCCTGCCAGGGAGATAAGCTTTGTCTCCTTAGTGGCTTATGGTCCGAAGGTTGCTCACTCAGCCTTAGCCTTGGAGGGGTTACAGCTTCTGAAACCAGGCAAGGCAGTTCCCAGCATATACAAGCAAAAATGAAATTTTTACTATTCTCCAATTATTCCCTATGATATCAACCACTCTGAATAAATTCAAAACAAACACTACAACAGAACTAATTGTATAGCTGTTCAAGGAAGTCATTCAAGAATTAAAGCCTTCTATGCCTTGTTCTGCAACATTTTGTGTGTAAATTTTGTTCTCATGGTCTCAAGATAGCTGTTGTACTTCCAGGTATTGGGTTGGCCAAAAAGTCTGCTTAGTTTTTTTCTGTAAAGTAAAAGACACTTTCATTTTCACCAATAACTTCATTGATTTAGATATTTTGAGTATGTTGGTTCTCTCCTGCGTGGTGTAATGTTGATTTTCTCAATTAATGTTTCAGTTTGATTGCTATCAACTTCAACTAGTCTATCTGACCATGGAACATCACCCAGTGAGAAATCTCCAGCATAAAACTTTGCAAATCACTTTAGACACATTTGATCAATCACAGCACCTTCTCCATACATAGCACAAATCTTTTTTTGTGCATGTCTTTCAGTTGCATTTTTACCTTTCTTGAAACAATAAAGCATAATATGCTAAAAATGTCACATATTTTCTTCCATCTTCAATATTAAAGTGGTTTCACAAAAATTCACCAATTTTTATAAGTTTTTAAAAAATGCACACTGAGGTGGGATAATAAAGGGATAAGGGGGCAGGGTTTTCAAGAACATGTATAAAAGACACATGGACAAAACCAAAGGAGGGGTAGGATCAAGGGTGGGGAGTGGGGATGGCTGGGGTGGGGGGGAGTGGTGGTGGGAAAATGGAGACAACTGTACTTGAACAACATTACAAATAAAAAAGTGCACACTGATATGACAGCTGTCACAATACAATATAACAAGACTGTTTCAAATGAAGTTGAAGACAACTAAGTGTTACTAGAGCCATCTTATGGAAAAAAAAATGAAACGAACTTTTTGGCCAACACAGTATTGTTTCTACATCCCAGATAGAAAGAAGGGAGAATAAAAGAAGGGCAGAAGCACTTTTTCTTTGAGAATCTTTGCTTTGATAAGGGGCAACCTGCACAGGGATGTTCATCTCTATCTCTTTGGCCAGAAAGATATCACACAGCCACCTCTAGTTGCAAGGGAGTCTGGAAAGGTGAGTATTTTAGCTGTGCACATTGCTAGTTAGTTCTCTATCATTGTCACCTAAAGGCTTATTAAGAGAGAATTGCAACAGGTCCAAGTTACAGAGTTAATTTTGTTTAACAAATGTGTTCCTCCTCAATTATCTGGAAAGACACCTAACCACAGAGCCAATTTGCATGGGAGATCTTGAAGAGGTCTTCAAGTTGATCTTGAAGTTGAAGAACTTGTATCTTGAAGTTGAACTTGATCTTGAACTGTATCTTGAAGAAGAACTTGTATCTTGAAGAAGAACTTGATCTTGAAGTTGAAGAACTTGTATGAGATTCAAAGTTTTCTAACTGCTTGAGTATTTCAATATTTTAATTTTAGCCCATCATAGGAATATTAATCAGCTTATAAACATCTAGTACACAACAGTTATGTACCAGAAATTGTGCCAGGCACTGAGAATATAAAGATGATGATGATAATGATACTGGTGATGTTGATGGTGATGACAATATTTATGACAAATGCTACTTACCCTGCACAAGTCAGTATTCTAAGCTCTTTATTCATATTACCAAATGGACTTCTCACAAAAACCCTAGGGGGTTGGTATTATTATTCCACTGAATACATGAAGGATGAGAACACTGAAGCACAGAGAGATTAAGAAATGTACTGATGTCTCTCGGGCTGGTAAGAGGCAATGTCATGATTTAACATGGGTCTGTGTTCTGCTGAACCTTCATATTTAGATTTAGAGGCAAGCACGTAAGCAAGTGGCCTGTAGGCAGAAGTTATTGGTGACCTGGACAGTATTTACAACATTAAAAAATTAAATGCTAATGTTTTAAAATTGAGGGATTTCCCCACAAAAATCTGGGTTCCTGGTGTATTTGTCAAGGTTCTCCAGAGAGACAGAACTATTAAAACATGCGCACATGTACCTATATAAAACGGTATTTATTATGGGGTTGGCTCATGTGATTATGGAGGCTGAGAAGTCCTGGAGTCTGCTATGTGCCAGCAGGCCATCGAGGAAAGCTGGTGGTTTCGTTCCAGTGCAAACTGAAGGCCTGAGAACAAGGGGGGCCAGTCGCCGTAATTCAGCCTGAGTCTGAAGGCCCCGGAATCAGGAGTGCCAATGTCTGAGGGCAGGAGAAGATGGACAGCTCAGCTCAGGAAGAGAGAGAAAATGTACCCTTCCTCAGCCTTTTTGCTCTATTTGAAGCCTTATTGGATTGGATGATGCCCATCCACATTGGCAGGCAATATTTCTCGTTTCGTCTACTCACTCAAATGCTAATCTCTTCCAGAAACTCTCACACACACATTCAGACATGTTATACTAGCTATCTAAGGCATCCCTTAGCTCCATCAAGTTGACATATAAAATTAACCACCACACCTGGTTTCTCTCAAAACAAACAAACAAACAAACAAAACAACAACAAAATGAACGAACCAACAAACCTCATAATCTTTTGCAATGCAGGACTAGTACTCACATATGGCAATGGCTGGTTGGAGCTAAGTGGTAGATTGTCCCTTTGGCAGGACAATTTTCTGTTTCCCACTCCCTACCACTCCCTACTATCTTACACCTCATCTAATTTCTTTACCTGTGCTTGTCCTGTGGCACTTGAGTTTGTAATCCCTGCACTACGAAGCGTAATCAGTATAACAAAGTAGGTAAAATGAGAGTTTTTGAAAGCACAGAGAAGAGAGTTAGCCATGTCTAAGTTGGGTTTCAGGGTCAGAGTAAGCTTATTAAGTGGGAAGGAAAGAAAGATATTCCTGGAAGAGGGAACAACATGCACAGAGGCAGACAGGCTTGGGAAGATGCAGAATATTGCTCTCTTCTGTCATGACATTTGTGGAATCTGCCAGTTGAAATCTATTCATTTGTTTGATACCAAAGAAAAAAATGTGTTCCCTTTAATTACTATACCCAGCTGGGGCTTTTGATACAGCTTTAATTTCTTGTTCTATTGATCAAACAAAAAAGTTCTTTTACAAGATTCTTTTTTGCTTTCTTGTCTGGTGTTTGCTTTGTGTAGAAATTGATTTGTTTTCTTTCCTGCGTGCTGGGGAATTTACCTTACCTGCCTTCATCTCAGTTTATACCACAGCTTGGTGTTCCCAAATTGAAACCTTAGGGCAGGCTTTCTGAGGAAGAATGCGTGCAGGCTGCCTGAATTTGAATCCTGTCTCCACCATCTATAGCTGTATGCTCCTGAGAGATGTCCATAACCTCTCTGGGCTTCAGTTTCCTCCTTTGTAAAGTGGGGATAATCCTAGTCCCTGTCTTTAAGGCTTATCAGAAGGATTTAATGAGTTGCTACATGAAGAGCACTTGGAGCAGTGCTGTCAGTACACGTGGGCTGTTATTACGGATGCTACTCAGTGCTTGGCTGTGTGCCAGGTGTCTGGGCAACAGGGGGGATGTTGTCCCAGCAGCAGGGAGATGAGCTTCTGCGGGGAGGGCTGCAGGAAGGTCTGAAAGGAGAAGAGCATTTTGCTTTGTAAATCCTTTGCTTTTTCATCACAGATGGAAATGCCAGCGTCACCCACCCCCAAGTCTAAATCCTTAGCTCAGAAATGCCCTTAAGTGAACTTTGCTGGAAACTTCATGCTGGTTGGGCAAACACATCAGCGCACAGGCTCTGGGCCTTCCACACTGAAATTCTTGGCTGTGCTTTGTTATTTTTTCATCCCCTTTAAAGGGAGCCCAGCCGGCACAGGCAGGAGGTGGGAGGGAAAGATATCTGGAAAGATATATGGGAGATCATATTTAATGCGGCCCAGTGTCGCACGATAAAAGACACGATAAATCAGTGTCTTTTTTGGGTATAAATTTTTGCCTTGTAATGACATAGTCAGAACAGATGTATTAAAAGCAAAACAAAACTGCAAAAGAAACAAAAATCAGGTGGCTGTTGTCCACTTTGTCTCTGCAGCAAGCCCCAACCAAGGACTCTGCAACATGCCTCATTGTTCCCATTCTGTCAGGGAAGGAAATGCCCCAGGTTCACTCTCTCCCCTCTTTCTGTTGCTTTTTCACTGTGATGAGGCTTTTGCTGTCACCTTTTGGTGACAAATGTGTACTTCGTAGGTGCTGAATTTATTCAGTTGGTCCACCTGAGGAAGATTACAACTGAAGAGCAAGAATAGGTTTTTAAAAAACACTTGTGAAAGGGGAAAAGTGTCTGTAAAATGATGCTGGAGTAGCATCTCCTTCAACCAGGCTCCAAAAAGGAAGTGACATGAGACAAATTCAATTCTGATTGCTACACAGTTGCCAACTGAGAGCAAAGAGCAGTAGGAAAGGGAAATGCAAAGCCTGTATAGGAATTGCAATTATGGCCAATCAGATGTGCACTAAATTAATTAACTAGGTAATATTTGGAATTAATGTGTCATTCTATTCATATTTGTCCGATGTGTAAAACTGGAGGTGGAGGATGGGTGGCTGGAGATAATGGTGTGCAAAAAGAATTCTTAAAACAAGCAAAGCCAAATGAAGGATTTTGTTTTAGCAGCGAGACTTGACATTCAAAAGGCAATGGAGGGATAAGAGATGCAAGCAGCTGTTACTTACCGGGCTGCTGACAATAAATCTTGGTCCAAGCTACTCAAAAGTGGCCATAGCTGAGTGGGAAGGAATCTGCTACTCTCTTCCCGGGGAGGGGGTGGGGTGGGGTGGGTTTGGTAGGAGGGGGAGAAGGGAGAAGGGAACTCAGGGTGAGATGAGAAGCTGCTGAGCCCACTCTATTCCCTACACTGATGCTTGTTGAACAGCACCAATCTGGGGAGAGAAAAGATGCCTGCGGCCCCTAGTGAAGCCAGTATCTTCACAGCTCTTCTTCACGGGGTATCTGTTAAGTGCTGAGCACTTGGCTTATGGTATTACCTTTAATTATCAAAATATCCGTCAAAGTTAGGTGACATTATCTCTATTGAAAATAATCATTGAATTTTGAGATAGCTTTAGATTTAGAGAAAAGACACAAAGATAGTGCAGAGATTTCCAGTGTCTTCTTCACCCAGTTTTTTCCATCGCTAATCTGTTATATCACCGAGAGCATTTGTCAAAACTGAGCAACTGACATTGTTAGGTTGCTATTAACTAAGTTGCACACTCTGTGTGGATTTTGCCTTTTTTTCCCATTAATGTCTTTGTCTTGATCCATTTGGGCTACTCTAACAAAAATACCAAAGACTGGGTGGCTCAAACACAGACATTTATTTCTGACAGTTTTGGAGGCTGGAAGTCCAAGACGAAGGTGCTGGCAGATTTGGTGCCTGTTGAGAGCTTACTTTCTGGTTCATGGAAGGCTGTTCTCTCGTTGTATCCTCACATGATGGAGAGAGCAAAGGAGCTCTGCCAGGTCTCTCTTATAACAGCACTAATCCCATTCATGAGGGCTCCACCTACATGACCTAATCACAGCCCAAAGGCCCCACTTCCTGATACTATCATTTGGGGTGTTCGATTGCAGCACAAACATTTATCCATAACAGTCCTCTTTCTGATCCAAGATCCCATCCAGGGTGCCACTCTACATGTGGACATCACGTTCCCCAGTCTCCTCTGGTCTGTACCAGCCTCTCAGTCTTCCCTTGTTTTTTTTTTTTTAAATATCATTGACAGTTTGAGAAGTATTCACTAACAGATCAAGGAATTAATTCTCAGAAAGGTTAAGTGACTTTTCCAAGTTCAGACAAATTACAGAAGCAGTGCCTGTTTCTCAGACTTGAGCTTGCATTGAAATCCCTGGGTGGGCTTGTTAGAACTCAGACTGCTGGGACCCACCCACAGAGTTTCAGATTCAGTAGCTCTGAGTGAAGCCAAAATTTGCATTTCTAGTAAGTTCTCAGGGGATGACAATGATGCTGCCAGTCCAGGGACCACATTTTTAGAAACACTGTATTAAGCCAAGTCCAATCTGAGCCGTTCACCCAGATCAAATTCATTAGACAGTTGTCAAATTCCATTTTACTTTCTGAGGTATGGAAATGAAATTAGTCTCTGAAATAACTTTCCTTCTCCCCTCCTTCCCTTCCTCCCTCCTTTCTCTGCCATTTTGAGCACCACTGGGCTAGGCGCAAGAAGTACAGTCAAAAGAAATTCTTACCCTGGGTAGTAGAAAGGATATTGTGTTTGCAACTTGGTAGAGACTGATTTGTGCCTCAAGGTATCCCATCTGAAATGACCTGTGACTTCACGTGGGTCTCTTCGTTTTAATGTCCTCATCTGGGAAACACTGATTACTAATTTCTACCCTAGATATTAAACTGAGGAAGTCACTGAAAAAGGGGAGACTGACAGATGAAAAATGGAAACTTCATATATTCCCTTGTAAATATTTTTTTCTTCTTGAGAAAGTTTGCTTATTATAGATTCAAATTTGATTCTTCCTTTCTTGCCTTAAAAAAATATGCTGCTACAGAGCTGAAATGCTAACAGCAAAATCTAGAGTTTGTTAACTATTGATTTAAGAATTAAGCTACTAATGGGAATGGGCACTAGGACCTCTCTAAGTGGACCTACTCATTTACTAAACTTAAATAGTTAATGGCAAAGTGAACCTTGATGCCAGTATAATAGCTTCCAGTGACCTGGCTCTTAACGAAGCAACAGGTAAGAAATTACCACGTCATTGTTAGTTACTTAAAAACAAATGACCTGTATTAGTTGTTTTTTTCTGAAGCAGTTTCTAAAGGAATAACACAAAACTACATTCCTTTCTTTAGATGATCTTGACCCCAAGACTATCTTAAATATTTCTTTAAGAAGATCTCGAGGGGGAGAAAAATAAAAATACACAACCTCCCAGTGTTACCTGAAAAAGTGCTGCTAACTTTCTAAAATCCTTGAAGAATTCCTAACTTTAAGTGCTCCTGTATTAATGATTAATATTATTTTCAAGCTCTCTCCCTGTTTCATATTTTGATTAGAAGCTCATTCTGACTTTTAAGTTCAGCCCAATTTGCCATAAAATATAAAACTTTAGTTGTTTCATTTGTTGTCCTTCCCATCTCTGCTCCTTAATCATTTAAAACACTTCCAAACAATCACAGACTTTCTAAAACAAAGTGCAAATCATCATACACACAGGCCTTGGGGGCAGAAAGCAGAATTCTGTATGTGTTAGCATATTTAATCATACCACTTTGGGGAAGATAATCCATTTTAATTTTCTTAGACTGTGCTCACTTACTTTCATTATTTTCTTTACTTCAAAGATCAACCTGACAACTATTTTTCTTTTTCTTCAAAACAGGTCTTATGGTATTACTCCAAATCCATCTGATTTTATGGCCTTCAGGATTGTTTTCACATATTATGAATTTCTCAACTGGCAGTGTTTATTAGATGGAAACTTACAACGTTTTTAGAAGTATTATCCTGTGGAAGTTGCTGTTAGGGTTTCCTGGAAGAGAAAGAAATATAATGTTTTCAGAGGGAGGCTGAGGAATAGTTTGTTAAACTTATTCGATAATACTGTATTGAATCATGTCTTGAGATGTGCACTATTTTCCTTTTGTCTCTGGTATCTCTTTCCTACCAACCCCATTTAAGCAGTGAGTGCTCTCTGCTCCTAGCCTCAGGCAGAGTTTGTGGTACACCCGGCTCCTTTTGTTCTTTCCCACTTCAGAATCCTAAATCCATTCATGAGAATACGGTTTAGTCACAGAGGGCTTTTCCCTGGATTTAGGAAATAGGCCTGGTAAAAATTCCTTGGTTTCTGAGCTGGCAGAGAAGAAGAGAGTGCTAGTAGATTTTGAAACTGGAATTGCATAAGGCTGCGAGTAACAGGGACAATTGTCTCTGAATATATAGTGGCTTAGGCAGTCCACAAAGTGGTCTATACAAACAAAGAAATTCAGAGGCAGGCAGTCTAGAGCTGGTATGCCAGTAACATAGAGTTACTAGGGACTTCTATCTTTGTTCCTCCTCATCCTCACTCTATGGTTTCCATTCTCAAGGTTGCCTCATGACCCAAGATGGTCACCAGAACACCAACCATCACATCTGCATCCTTGACAGCAATGCAATTGTGACTAATGCATTGCTGCCATTCATCAGATTTGAATGTGATCTGATGAACACATTCAGATCCTGGAAAGGCTGACAAAGTGTTCCCAGGCAAAGCAACTCCTTTTGAAATATTTATTCCAAAAGTTACATATAGTATATCTACTTATATCTCACTAGACAGAATTTAGTCATGTGGCTGTATGTAGCTGAAAGGGAAACTGGGAAGTTTAGCATTTATAATGGGGTTGTGTTACTAAGGAAGAATGGGAGATGGGTATCTGGAAAGCAAGTAGCAGCACATGCCACAGACCTAATGGGACTAGGGGCTGAAGCCAAGTGAACTTCATGCTTGATGTGGATCCATAATCATGGACTAGATGCTGTGTGCCCTCTGTGCTCTTTGATAAACTGGCACAATATAAAACCAGTAGAACCTTACCACGACCTTGGGGAAGGGAGTAGGAAAGCACCTAAGATCTTTAGGACAAAAGAATGAGACTTGAATTAGCAATCAAACAGAGTTATATAAAATAAAGAGAGCTTTGATTGCTTAAATAACCAAGATGGGGTCGAGATTTGTAGTCATTATTTGGGTAGACCATCTAAAAGTTCAAGCTGTGATTCAAGTACATTTGAAAAAAGAAGCTAAGCACCAGGAATTGATTAATTACCTTTGTTGTAAAAATACATGTTGGGAGATTTCGGCATTTTTCTAAAATAAGCTACTTATTGCTGAGTTCAGGGGCTGTTTCTTTTATCTCTGCAGAGTGCCTGACACACTTCATGTATGCTTGTTAAATGAATGAATAAATAATGGTAATCTAAGAGGTTTTAGTCCTCTTTTGGCTATTTTGATCTCCGTATAGACAGGCTCCTCTTTAGTCTGGTGCCTGGTCCTGTGGAATATGCTACTGGACCTGCTGTGGTTGCTCACTTTTATGAATTTCCACTCCCCCACGACAAGCCCTCTGCATCCTTCCTCACTCTGCTGTGGCAGTTATGAGTTTTGAAAAGCAACCCGTCAAGAAATTTGATGCCATCTAACTGGTCCTGGTGTTTGTCCTTGGTGTGGCCAGACTAGGGATCTTGGGGGGCAGAAGAGAATCCCCCGGACCATTCAGATATTTGGGATGATTTTAGATGTTTATTCATTCAACTATATATATATAAAATATACCTGCAACTTGCACGCACTTTCTGAGACACTTAGCATAACTGAGTGAAGGAAGCAGACCCAATCTGTGAACTTCAGGTTCAGTCAAAGAGTCAGACAGTCACACTTGACATCATTTGAGGTCTATTTCCCATATGTCACAGATGGTATCCTCGTAGCCGTCTCTGCATCTGGCAGCATTTTCCAAATCTGGACCAAAATGATGGATCACAGGATCAGATGAAAATGTGAGTAGTCTTTGAGCCTAGAAGAGGGCCTCATGTTT
>PVKM010027188.1:0-18912 GCA_004027735.1 Carollia perspicillata | reverse complement strand
ATTCTCTCCTTCATTTTAATCTTGAGTAATGTAATTATGATGTGCCTTGGTGTGTTCCTCTTTGGGTCCAACTTCTTTGGGACTCTCTGAGCTTCCTGGACTTCCTGGAAGTCTATTTCTTTTGCCAGATTGGGGAAGTACTCCTTCATTATTTGTTCAAATATCTTTTCCAATTGTTACTCTTCCTCTTCTCCTTCTGGTACCCCTATAATTTGGATGTTGGAACATTTAAAGATGTCCTGGAGGTTCCTAAGCCTCTCCTCACTTTTTTGAATTCTTGTTTCTTCATTCTTTTCTGTTTGGATATTTCTTTCTTCTTTCTGGTCCACACCACTGATGTGAGTCCCAGTTTCCTTCCCATAACTAATGGTTCCCTGTTCATTTTCCTTCATTTTACTTAGTGTAGCCTTCATTTTTTCATCTAATTTGTGACCAAATGCAACCAATTCAGTGAGCATCCTGATTACCAATGTTTTTTTTTTAATTGTTTTTCAGCACAGTTTTCTGTCTTTTACTCCCATGATTACCAGTGTTTTGAACTGTGCATCTGATAGGTTGGCTATCTCTTCATCACTTAGTTGTATTTTTTCTGGAGTTTTGATCTGTTCTTCCTTCGGACCATTTTTTTTTTGTCTTGACATACCTGTTACGTAGTGAGGGGCAGAGCCTTAGGTGTTTACCAGGGCAGGGTAACCCAAGTCACTGCCTTGTGATGCTGTATGTGGGGAAAGGGTCCAAGAGGGAACAGTGGTGTTTGCTCCATTCTCCACCAGATTTCAGTCACTTCCCCTACTTCCCACAAGCAAACTGGGCCTTCTGGTGCTGATTCCCAGGTGGGTGGATTTGTGTACGTTCTAGGACCCTGTGCGTCTCTCCAATGAACTCTCCTGTGAAGCTGGGAGTTTCTCCAGCTGCCTCAACCCCCACAGGTGTTTTCAATCAGCTGTTTGAGGATTTATTTCCTCGTGTTAGGGCCCTGGGTTGCAGAGGCCAACCCACTCCCCAGTAGTTTCTCCTGGTTTATCTGCCTGCAAATGTGGGACTGCCCAGTCCGCAACCCACCACCTCGCCAGGTCCGCCTGCTGCCGCCTTGCCGCAAGTCCTCTCTGCCCCACTGCCTGTCTCCACCCTTCCTACTGGTCTGGATGAATTTTCTTCTTTAAATCCTTGGATGTCGGACTTCCATACAGTCAATTTTCTGTCAGTTCTGGTTGTTTTTTGTTTTTAAATTGTTCTTGCCCTTTTTTTGGTTGCACAAGGAGGCACAGTGTATTTATCTACTTATTCCTCCATTTGGGGCAGAATTCCACTATTTTTTAAAAATAAATCTCAAAGATTTATTATTCTATTTAATCCAACGTGGTATTTAACAGCCAAAAAACTTACTCTGATTTGCCACAAATCCCTTATTTAACATTTGATCTTTGCTTTGATAGGGACCTAAACTCAAAATTCTTCAGAGCTGTTAGATTTCACTCTCCTACACAAACAGAGAGTAAGTGATGCAGCGAACCACAGCAGAGACACAGACACATAGCTAGCATGAACTGCACACAGCAAAACCTCATCCCCAGATAACCAGGCCCAAGGCTGGCTGCCACCCTCTGGGACCCGGGATGCAGGTGAAAACATCAACATACTAAATATATACTTGGACAGAAAGCCTCCAGCCTTTGTAAGCTTCAAATACAGATGGTAGGTTCTCTGTATCATCAATTTCCAATCTCATGAAGCCAAATACCCACACTCTTCTAATTTTTTTCTTTACTTTTTAAATGATCACACAGTAAAACTGATTGTTCTCCAGTGGGAGTTGGGGGCGGGCAGCGACTAGGATCAGTTCTATAAATTTTAACCCATGTATAGATTTGTGTAACTGCCACTATAAGTGGGAATACAGACCAATCCATCACCCCCCAAAACCTCCCTTGTGTCCTCCCTTTATAGTCAGCCTCCTCCACCCCCCCATGGCACCCACTGATCTATCCCCATCATTAGTTTTGCTTCAAGAATGTGCTGTCAAAGGCTTAACACACTATGTAACCTTTGAGAGAGGCCCATTAACTCAACACGCTACCTCTGAGATTCAGCCAGGTTGTCACACACAACAACAGTGTCCCTTTTCACTACTGAGCAGTGTTCCAGGGGACAGATGCACCAGTTTGTCTCTCCAGTCACCCACTGATGAGCATGTTGGTTGTTGCTAGGTTTTAGAGATTATGACGAGAGTCAGAATAAACATTCACATGCAGGTTTTTGAGTGAAGCTACATTTTCATTTCTCTAGGATGGACATCCATGGGCAAGACCATTGAGTCACATGGTAACTTTCTAATAAACTGCCCAACCTGTGCAGAGTGACTGCACACTGTGCACTGCCTCAGGCAATGTGTGACAGCTGCAGCTGTTCCGCACTCTGTCATCACTGGGCATTGCCAGTGTTTTAATTTAGTTCCTCTAACAAGGATGCAGCAGTGTCTCATTATGCTTTTAATCTGCATTTCCTTGAGAGCTAATGATTGGGAACTTCTGTTCAAATGATTATTGACACCTCTACATTCTCTTTGGTGAAGTCTACTCATGTCTTCTCTCATTTTCTAACATTTTTCTCATTGCCTGAATGCCTAAAAGGCAATCAAATTAAAATGCCTAAAACCTACCACTCATCATCACTTTCCAAACTTGCTCCTTCTAGCGTGCCCCCGCTTTTTAAAAAATATTTTATTTATTTATTTTTAGAGAGAGGGGAAAGGGAAGAGAAAAAGAGGGAGAGAAACATCAATGCGTGATTGCCTCTCCCATGCCCCCTACTGGGGGCTGGACATGGCCTGCAACCCAGGCATGTGCCCTGACTGGGAATCAAACTGGTGACCCTTTGGTTCACAGGCCAGCGCTCAATCCACTGAGCCACACCAGCCAGGGCCAGTTTTCCCCATCTTAATTAATGTCCACTCTATCCTTCTAAGTGCTCAAGCCAAAAACCTAACAGTCATCCTTGACTTCTCTTTCTCTTAGTTCCCACATCCAACCTGTCAGCTTAACCTTCACAACATATCCAGAATTCAATTACCTTTATTCTTCTGTTTTTTAATTCTCACCTGAGAATGTCTTATTGATTTTTAGAGAGAGAGAAGGGGGAGAGCGGGAGGGCAGGGTAGGAGGGTTTCTCTCTCACATCAATGTGAGAGAGAAACACGGAGAGAGAAACACTGATAGGTTGCCTCCCACATGCACCCAGACTGGGGGTTGAACCCACAACCTCAATACATGCTCTGACTGGGGATCGAACCTACAACCTTTTGGTGTACGGGATGATGCTCCAACTGACTGAGCCACTTGGCCAGGATGTGATTACCTTTATTCTTAATAGGTCAAGCCTCTTGTTGAGATTCCACAAACTAACCCACTTAGCTGCTTCTATCCTTTCATCCTTCAGTCTATTGACAGGACAGCAGCCAGGGTGATACTTTTCCAGTGTTAAGTCCGATCATATCACCTCTGCTCAAATTCCTCAAATAGCTTCCCACCCACTCAGGAATATAACCCTTACTGTGACCTACAAGACCCTACATACAAGATTTGCCCCCAGTGGCTACCCTGCCTGTCCCTCTATAACCTCAACTTGACTGTCGCCCTCTAGTCACATGGCCACCTTGCTGTTGTCGGTCTATAACAAGTACTTTCTGGACTTTGCACCCTGTTCCTTCTACCTGAGAGATCCCTGATTTCTACCTAGCCTGCCATGAATATCTAGGTATCTTCAGACACCGAAAGGTGCTGGAATAGGTCTTATTACACAGAAAAAAAAAAGCAGATGCTAGAGCCATTTGGACAATATTTTGAATACTCCATGTAAAAATGCCTCTTGTTATCATTTCATTGAGAGTATCTCTAACTGACACTTAATTTATCAAATTTCTCTTAATTTGTTCTATCAAGAAAGTTTTGTCTGGAATACCATACAGAAATAAAAGGAACACACTATCAATACATGTTACAATATAGATGAACCATTATGCAAAGTGAAAGATGCCAGATGCAAGAAACTATGTATGATTCTATTAATACGGTGTCTCCAGAAAAGGTAAGGTTATAGGGATAGAAAAGAATTCAGTGGTCACCTGGGGATAGGGATGAAAACACTGACTATAAATGAGTATGAAGAAGTTCTAAAACTAGATCATGGTGATGTTTGCACAACTCCATAAGTTTACTAAAAATCTTGAATCCTATACTTATAATGAGTGGGTTTTATGGTATATAAATTATAGTAACATAGCTGTTTTTAAAAATCAAACTGCTACAACACTAGAAGTAGGGCTTCTGTAACATATTTAGGATCAATACTTTAGCCTTCAAATAAGATAAATAACACTACTGCAAGGATTTTCAGTGTTCCTAGTCATTTTCACAGGACCATAAAAAATGAGTTAAGGATAAACTGAACTGCAACAACAACAACAACAAAACAAAAAAGACTGAAAAAGAAAGCAACTACTCTGGGCCAGTGATTAAGGAAGCTGTGAATGTATACACCATCCACCCCTACCTTCACCCAAAATGCTTCTGACTTATTTAATTATTTTCTTTAATTGATTTCATGGAGAAAAAGGAAGAGAGAAAGGAAGAGAGGGACAAAAAACATCAATTTGTTGTTCCACTTACTGATGCATTCATTGGTTGATTCTTATATGTGTCCTGACTGGGGATCAAACCCGCAACCTTGGCATAGTGGGATGATGTCTAACCAGCTGAGCTACCCAGCCAGGGCACTTCGGATTTATTTAAAAGCTTTACCCAGTAAGTCTCTGTAGGAAGATGGTTGTACTGCATAGCAGCCCCTCCCTCAAGCCAACAGCTGGAAATCAGTTTTTGTCTATGCAACGAGTAGACAACTTAGCTCTCACCCTACTTACCTGGTATGGTGTGTACTTCATCCAAGATCATGAGCCCCCACTCTTGAGTTCTGAGCCACTCCATAACTCGCTCAGCCTCCCAGGACCTTTTGGTGGTGTGGCCCAGCATGGAGTAGGTGCTGATGGCAATGGAGCAGCCTATGGGCTTATCCTTGGCATCAGAGGTGAAGCGGCAGATCTGGCTGTCATCAATGGTGGACCACATCTTGAACTGGGCTTTCCACTGCTCCACAGACACAGCTGAGTTGCCCAGCACCAGACAGCGTTTTCTGACAGTGCATGCAGCTGTCACACCAACCAGGGATTTCCCAGCACCTACGAGAAACCAAAGAATAACCCTACCAAGGCCAAACTGAAATGAAGGACAGAGACAGACAGACTCATCAGCACACAAATCTGGGCAAATTATTTGTAACCATCTTCACAGCTGACATTATGAAGCACTTACTGCTCGGGAGTCCGTTTTTTTGTTTATAAAATGGAGCCATGCTCACTTTACACACAAATGTAAGAAGTAAAAGAGGCAAGTACCAGCCCCTATTGTAGCATTTTACATCTATCTTGTTTAAAGGCTGAAACCTCAAAACAAACAAGAGATAAGAGACTCTACTGCTGCCATTTTAAATGTGGTAGAACTAAAGCTAGGGCACAACTTGCCCAAATCCGTGGAAAAATGGTGCTTCTGGGGTAGATTGTGCCCAGCACACAGATGCACCATGGAGGACTCAGCAAAAGACAGCTGTCATGACTACACAACCAAGCGGGGTGAGAAGTCAAAAATGTAATAAGTGTGAACACTGCTGGTAAAGACAGAGAAAGTAAAATTTCAGGAGCTTCCACGTTTACTACCATCAACCATTTGAAGATCAAGATAAAACAATCAAGCTATTCCTTTAGGCAGCAAGTCTTCCTTCACCAGGAATGTGCGTCAAAATAACTTGTGAAGCTTTTCAAAAAGAACAACCATCACCTAAAGGCCTACGTCACTTCCTTAGAGCTTCTGCCAGCTTAAGTCCAGGACAGTGGAGTCTTTGTGACTGCAGGCCGTGAAGGTAGGCCAGGAGCTGCCATGACTTGGGATAAATGATATCAGATAGAAGCCAGGGCTGCTGCAGCCTTTGTGGATGCACACACTCTAACCTGCTGTCCAGGAACAAACCAGTGTCTGTGCTGGGGAACCTCCACACAAACAGGCTTCCCAAGACTAACTGCAAAGAAAAACAGCCCAACCCAGCGTGCCAAATGATACCTCCCTGGCACAGTGTTGTTTGTCTTCACTGCCCAAGATTTCACACATTGCTTAGGTGATTTGTATGCCATCTGTCTCCACCTCACCAGAATAAGCTTGAGATCAGAGTGTCACTCTCTCCATCATTACATCCCAGGGCGGAGGTCAGGATCCTGCACACAGCAAGCACTCAAATACTTTTCAAGTCCTGAATCAGGGAGTCATCTGACCATGGCTGTTCCCTGGCCAGGCGTGAGGTACATTTAGAAAAAGGTACACAAGGAGAGTGGGAGGCAGCCTGGAGATCTTCTTCATTTAAGTATCACTTACCACAAGGAAGAACAATGACCCCTGAACGTGCACGCCCATTCCCAAACATCTTCCGCAAGCTCTTCTCCTGATAAGGTCTAAGGACAGCTGTGGGTTTCAGGTCAATGTTGATATCAGGGTTAACAGAATCATTCCGAAAGTCATATTCTGCCAACAGAGGGTACTCTAGGTGAATGCAACGTTTCTGAAGCTCCTCAATCATCTCCTGGAGAGTGAGAACAAAGTTTTATAACCTTTCCTAACTCCAGAGCATGCTCATAAACAGTACATATTCTAGGAGTCCTTGTGGTCAAAAGGACTGCAGTTTCTCTAGGCTTTGGCAACTTCAGATCCTGCTTAGTAACAGCTGGATTAAAACATGGAAAGGCAACCCAAACTAAGGACACACACGAAATGAAATCCAACCAGCCACCAAAAAATGCCCCTCTGGCAACATTTCTCACACTTGAAGGCTGACCCACCAGCGTGAGGAATGGGACACCCAGATCCAATTCCATTATGAAGAATGATGTTATGGCCCACAGACACCAAGAAGGAGAAAGCAGTTTGGGAACAGATAAGCATTCCTTCCTCTCACACAGACTACAGAAAGAGTCCGTGCGGACTGGGCCAGCTTCTGACACTGTCTTAGAGAAGGAATCAGGAGGGGATCTGTTCAATAACCTGCTTGACTTCAAAAGATACTGTCTGTGTCTCTTCTTCATCTTCTTCATCCTTGTCCATTTGCTCATAAAAGTCAAATAGGTCCGTGGGGATGTCAGATTTACCCTGTGGATCTGTCACCTGGGAAGTGGTGGGTCCACCACTGTCTTCAGCAGTCTTTGCAATCTGTAGGAGAAAGACAGGATTTGGATTCACATGCAACAGTTAACCCCACTGTTACCAAGAAAGAACTTAAGTTGCAAGAAAAGAGCAAGGCCACTAGGTTGCAAATACTGAAACGGGACCACCTGAGAGAGCTATAATACCAAATGCTCCCTCACCCAAGGTGACCCAGAAGCTCACGTACAGCAGATCTGCTTGTGAAAGTCTCTGTGATAAGCTCGGCCACCTCCCCCTCAGAGCTCCTCAGGCGGCACTCCCGAATCACAGGGTCCTGGAGAAGATGCTGGATGACATCAGGGTGGGAGCTTTCAACAAAGTACCTACAAGAGGAAGGAGATGCCAACTGACCAGTACACCATTTTCAGAAGGTCACACTGCTCACTTAGATGTCTAAAAACAGTGACCTCACGCCTCTCTCCTCTTTATCACTCTCCCACAACCCTTTGCCAAATCTAAGCTATAAAATACTAGCTACCTAACATGAAAGTTGTAGACAGAGCCATACTATGAAGACAAATAAACAGGAATCTGAGCCCCAACTCCACTTGGGGGAACATGGTGGCCAGTGAAGAAACTTTTATATTTGACCACATTATTTACTTATTCCTTTGTATCACCTTACTCAGGGGAGTGGGTGTTGATGCAGAGTGGACAGCCCACAAATGTGGCTTCTTAACATCTGAAGCATAGAGAGTGAAAGTGCCTTGGATAGGCCTGTCACACAGGAATCCCTTACCTGTTGTGTTTCAGGACCAGCTTGACTTTCCCATAACTGACAGTACACAACTGCAAGGAGTAACAAATCAGGCAAAATTAGCAACACGTAGCTCACTCAGAACACATTCACTACTAAGCACATCCTACCACCTATCAACCAAGTGTTACTGTAGGAAAACTCAATATACAATCCTAACACGGTCAGAGCTACCTAAATTGAGCTTTTTCTACTAGACTCTTCTTTTTGAGAGCCAACACCTTCTTCTTGTCTAATTTTAATGCACATTTCTTAATGAATAAAGCACAGCTTAAAATCTTTATTTTCCCTTTCCCTTTCTTCTCTACTTCCACAGGCCTCAAGTCTAATCCACAGACCCATCATACCACATCAGTATTACTCCAGCTCCCAGCACAAAGCTGGCCAGAGAGTGTGTTCTGTAATTGTTTGTTGTGTAAATTAAATGCAAAGGCCCCTGGCCTCCTCACCAAGGTTTCTATTTCCCCAACTAGCATGTAAGCTTCTTAATGGTATAGAATGCAACGTACATCCCTCCAGGTTGTGTGGTGGCCATGAAAAGCCACCCCTCAGACCCAGGGCTGCTGCCTGCCTCCACACCTGCCCTTCTGGATCCACCAATGCACTGTGACAACACCAACATGCCTGCAGGCAGCTCCAAGGCAAGACTGAGTGTAGCAAAGTGCTTATGTGGCTCATTCCAGCAAGCAGCAGGCCCTTTTCCCTGGGTAACCTTCCACATCACAGGAGAAGAGAACTCTCTCCAAACTACTGCTAGCTTCTCTGAGGTTGGATGCATTACTGTTCTGGAGCCCTGTGACACTCATCTTCTGCCACACCAGATTTTGGGGTTTGAATCCAACTCCCTTTAGATAAGCAGAGGGCAACGAAAGCCACTGTCCATCTCTTCTGAAAGGTATTTCACCTATCTCTGTGAACAAACCCAAGCATGTTCAACTGCTCTTCACGTGGAACACTACCCACTTCAACATTTGAAGTTCTTTTTGACTTTCTCTAATGACAACTGTTGACTATTGTCTGATGCAGGTTATTCAGCCTTAGATGGAGTTTACCATCTGTGTTATTCTACTTGGGCTGTCAAGCAGAACAACATAGACTGGGTGGTTTAACAACAGAAACTTATTTCTAAAAGTCTGGAATCAAAGTGCCGGTGATTCAGTTTCTAGTGAAGGTTCTGCTCCTGGCTTACAAAGAGCTTTCTTGTTTTGTGCTCACATGATCTCTTCTTTGTATACATGCAAAGAAAAAGAGAGTAAACAAGCCTTCTGGTGTCTCTTCTTATAAGGACACTAATCCTGTTGGATCAGGTGTTGGGAACTCTCCTGCCTGGTTTCAGGAGTTGTAACCTCACCAACAGGCGAAAAGGCCACACAGCTAGGAGACCTTGGGACCATAAGCCACTAAGGAGATAAAACTTATATTCCCGGCAGGGGTGCAGCCTCTGCCCCCTTTACTTCACCCTGCTTGGCACATGGAGGATGGTTGGATAGTCAATTATGGGTAAGATTCCTCAAGGAAGGAACAACCTAAGATAGGCACAGTCATGAAGGTGCCATCATGGAAGGACTTAGTGGACTATAGAGGAGGGACAAAAGATCCTCAACCCTCAGCTTTGTCATAGCCTGAGTCCTCATTCTATCTGTAAAATGTCCCCTAATCTCTTGGCTGCCTTGCTTCCCCTGCCTGATTCAGGCCTGAAACATAGTGAAGCAGCGTGCAGCCCTGTGCGGGAACTGGTGGTTTCCAGGAGCAACCAGACCAGAGAAAGAATGCATTACATCCTGTGAAACCTGCTTTGCTAAGAATGTCCTCAGCTATGCATATTAAATGTTTAGGGTCCAAGCACAAAATAAGTTTGTTTCCCCAGGTTTGATGGCCAATTGGCGTCCACCTATCTACCAGACCCTGACTCAAAAGGACCCCCATGATCCCAGAAATGCTATCTGTTAATATTATGTCCTTTCTTTGATCATTACTGTTTGACATCGATTGATGAACTTTACATGCATGCTATGCAAACTATGCAATCTATGCAAACTAAACTCAATAAAAGCCCATTGAGAAAGAGACTCCAGGCCCTTCTCCTCAGAGAGATTGCCACCTTTCGTCCCTAAGCAGATTATGTCTTGGTAGATTTCTTCTCATCTGTGGAGGTGGGAGAGCTATGCTTTACCCACAATCAGAGAACCACATTTAATACCTCATTTAACCTTAGTCACTTCCTTACTTCGAATGTGGTTAGGGCTCTAAGATACAAATTGTGGAGAGTACACAATTCATTCCACAACACCATTAGCTCTGGGCTGCATTCCCAAATAACCTTGGCCAAAATGGGCTTGAATTACTAGCCTCATTGTGGGAGTACCCACTGGCTAGGAGCACCTCATGGGAAATGTGGCCTCAGCAAGAACACAATGCTGGATCCACAGGAGTAGCAGCTGGTACAGTAAATCAGTTATTATGCTCTCCACACTAGATCTGAATGGCCATTTTCTTGACTGCCACAATTAACAATATGTCACACCTGTCCTCAATATTCCTACATTAACAAGACAGACAAAAGTGCCAGCATTTGCCCCCACTCACCTTAATAAACTGAATGATTCCTTCAGGAATTCCAGTCTTGCTGAGCTTCCTGAGGTATTCAGTGATGTCACTGGTTTGCAGCCCCACACTGACAGCTGCATACAGGGAGTAGGCAGTCAGTTTGTATTCATGCACATGGGTTGGTCGGCACACTGGCTCTGCAATAGCCACCAGGAAGTCTTGAGCATATTTGTAAACTGGAGAGAAGGCTTCTAAAAAAATGTGGCCATCAGGAGCCTGAGAAACACCAAACAGACATGAAACTAATGAGTTTCTAAAACTATTAGGTTTTTTCTGTATCATTTATCTATAAAAGATTAAGTTGCTCAAAAAATGATACACCAAGGACAGTTCTGTAAGCACTCCTTCAGCCAAATGCGGGGCCTTTTACTTTGATCACATACAGGGAGTGAAAAGAATAGAAGAAACGGTTTACAAAGTCGGTAGCTGCTTCCAACTATTCTTCACAGGAAAACCCACTTCACCATCTATCCTCAAGTTACCTTTTGGCTAGATCAAATGAATGCAGAAGCTTGATTACTTCAAATTGAGCAAAAAAACCTAACAACTATGTCTTCACAAATTTTTTAAAGTGCGGAATTAAAATGTTACATAGTAAATGCCATCTACTTGATAGATAAAAGTATTCCCAAACCTGCAGTAGAAGTGGAGAGAAGGAGCAGTAAAAGGTGGGGCTAGAGAGGAAGGAAGCTGGCGCAGGTGTGCATACCTACGGTCCCTATCTCGGCCGTCCACACTACCGGTGAAAGCTCTCCCCAGCCAACTCTGCCAGTAGTAGCCTGAATTTCTATTTTGGCCCCAAAGGTTCCTCGGGGGCCCTGCCCTGGCTGTCAGTTATGCTCACCACCCAGAGGGGCCGGGAGATGTGGTCGGCCTTCAGCGGCATCTGCAGCCTGTAGTCCTTGGCTCCATACTCATCCAATTTTGTGCTAGACTCATCCACTTGCTTTCCGGCAGCCGAGGGCACAGCCTCCTGAGAATCGTTTCCAGGAGCGTCATCTTCATCTTCCTCCTCATCCTGGTAGTGCCGCTTCTTGGACTTCTTCTTATCTGCAGATGCGGACACAGAAATGAGCCCCCCAGGAGCAAGGGCCCCTCTGCCGCGCCTAGTGGCATCTCCGGGAACCCGGCCGCAGCCAGGCTGCAGCAGCCCACACATTCCCGGCAAAGAGTCAAGTGCTGCCGGGCGCCTCTCCCTCAGACCCCGCCCACCCGACCGAGGACACAAGGCCGCCCAAGGGCCACAGATCACCACTGCCACCCCCCGCCCCCGGCTCGGGGTACTGGTCGGAGAGAACGACGCGACCGCGAGTGCAGACAGCCGGGCGCGCCCACGCCGCCTCTCACCGCGGTCCGCCCGGTCCCTTTTGCCCATGGCGCCCAGAGCGAGAGACAAGCTGTCTGCCTCCGAAGAGGCGGATGTTCTCCGGTCACTTCCGGTTCACCCCGAAACTCACCCGACGACCGCAAGGGAAGTCCCGCCTCCGAGCTCCGGTAGCGGGGTAGGCCTGTGATTGGGCGGGCGGGTGGCTTCTGAACGACGCGACCCAGTTCGGTGACCCTGCGCGGGTCATGTGATTCTGTCTTCCAGTCAGTGGTGTGTATTTCCTGAGCTCCTGGCATGGTCCTCAAGCACTGTTTTAGCCCCAGTTGGAGGCCCCCTGGAACTTAAACTCTACAGATGTTGGCAGTGAACAAATTTGGTGTTAACCGCCAGGAAGGAATAAAACAGGGCCCAGGGCCAGGGTAGTAGTGCCATTCTACATGCAGTGGTCAGATCCTCTGACCTGGTGGTGTTAGAGCAAAATATCTGAAGAAGTGAGGCTGTTTTGTGTGGTGGGCACGCGCTGGCGCAGAACAAATGTGACGGAAAGTAACAACAGATGGTGGTGGGTGGTGGTTGGTGCCCATTCAACACCAACAGGAATCCCCAATTTGGGGAGCGGTGAAAAAGGAAGTTTTATTCAATGTAAAACCATTGCAAAGCCCAATTATGAAGCAGCAGTGCTCTGAGGAGGCCTTGGTGCCAGGCCCTCTGCAGATACACAGCTCCGCTCTGCTCTCAAGGCTCTGCGCAGGTCTGCTCCAATCTGCTCTGGGCAGCTGTCTTTGGCCATGTCAACTTCAGCTCCAATCAGCAAAACTCAGTCTCCACTTTTTGTGGAAAGAGAAGGTACACTCCTTAATCCAGAGCGGGGCGGACTTATAAACAGAAGTTTTCATTCCTGCCCTGATTGATCTACCCTCATCAAATGAGGAGTCCAAATCCTCAGTTTGATTGGTTCAGAAGGCATTGCCCCTAATTGGTCAGAATGAAGCTGCTCTGTTTGGTTAGTGAAGAAGCTGATGGGGATATAGCTGCACAGCTCCATTCGAAGAGGAAAGCCTCAGTCCTATTGGTTGAGATAGGTTTCCAGGAATTCCTTTATAAGGGCTGGCTCAGCTGGCAGAAACACTGTGCAGGCAGGCACAGGCAGCTCAGTGCAGGCTTCTCACTGATGTGCACTTTGCATGAGAGGCCCCTGTATGGAAAAAGCTGCTAAACTGTATTTTGTTGTTTGTTTGTTCTTTAATTTCGGCCCAGTTAGCCACTGGGAGCCCTTTTTTGTTAATATTCTTTCTCGGGACTCACAACAGGTTTGGCAGGTAAGAGTATGGACCAAAATGGGGTGCCATAATAAATCTGACAAGTCCAGTGACAGAAATGAACCTCCCAGGGCAATCTGATCATAAATTCCTAACTTGGCAGGTCATGGTGGTCAATCATGTCCTAGGCCTTTAGTACCCTTAGCAAAGATCAGTATTTACCTTAAGCAAGCTCTGTCCGTTGGTTTTGTGCATCTAATTAACACATGCCTCTTTTTGCAGTGCTCCAGGTGAGAAATGGCTGGCATATGAACTCAAAGAGGCCCACACCAAGATACATCACAATGAAAATGCCAAAGATTAAAGACAAAGAGAGAAACGTATAAAACAACAAGAGAAAAGCAGTTACTAACATGGGAACTTCCATTAAGACTCAGCTGATTTCTCAACAGCAACTTTGCAGGAGAGAAGGGATTGCCATATTCTATGAATTTAAAAAACATCCAAACCTGTGGAGTTTTTATGAGTTTATTTGAGCCAAACTGATGACAAATGTCAGGGAGCAGATCTCAAGTACTCCAAAGAATAACAGTTTTGTAGCTTCTTTTACACATCTGAAATTAAGGAGGGAAGGGAACATAAGGAAGATACAAGAAGGTGAGAAAAAGCAAGGTGGTAGCTTACAGGATAGTTAACAAGATTATGTGCTTTCTTGTAGGTGGTTACCACTTATTTCAAAAGTGTGTTAACCTAGATGCACAGAAACAATGCACAGGGCTTAGTAAAGGCAAAGATAAATCTTTTACTAAAAAGTTGTATGTCTGGGACCCTGGCCTGTTGGCTCAATTGGTTGGAGCATCATCTTACACACAAAAGGGTTTAGTTTTGATTCCCAGTGAGGGGACATAGCTAGGTTACAGGTTCGATGCCCAGTCGAGGCCCATTTGGGAGCCAAGTAATTGATATTCCTCTCTCACATCAGTGATTCTCCCTCTTTCTCTGTCAAATCAATAAGCATATCCTTGGATGACGATTTTAAAAAAAGTTATATGGCTAGGGCATGACTACGTACCATGATCTGTCCAGTTAGGAATTTATGATCAGACCATCTTCTGAGGTTATTTTGCATGGAACTTCCCTTTTTTCCACAATTCAAAGTGATGAAAAGCAAGGACCTACAACCAAGGCAAGGCAACTCTATCCAGAAAGGCTATCATTCAGAATCAAAGGAAAAAGAAAGAGCTTCCAAAACATGGACAATTTTAAGTTATTCACCACTAAACCAGTATTACAAGAGATGTTAAAGGGACTTCTTTAAAAATAAGGGGAAGGGACGGAATTAAAAATATGAAAAAGAAAATATCACAAGGAAAAAATTCTCACTGGCAAAGGCAAACAATAAAGGCAGTGAACTGACCAATATTAAAGCTAGTAAAAGGTTAACAGGCAAAAGTAGAAAGATCATTTGTAATTACAACAGTAAACTGAAGGAAATATAAATACACAAAACAAGTAAAAAATGATGACAAAAACATAAATGTGGAGGGAGGGAGTAAAAGTGGTAGTGATTTTAGAATGTATTCAAATTTAAACCACCATCACTTAAAATGGACTGCTGTAAATGTAGCTTTGTATATATACAAAGCACATGGTAACTGCAGACCAAAAATATACAATAGGTAGAAAAGAAGTAAAGAGAAAGGAATCCAAAGGAATCTGTGTTACCATCACAGAAAGTCAACATACAAGAGAACAGAGCATGAGAGTAAGGAACACAGAACTACAGAAACAATCAGAAAGCAATTTAATAAAAGGACAATAACTACCCATTTATCAATACTTCAAATGTAAATATATTAAATGCTCCAACCAAAAGATGAATGGATAAAAATGTGGTACATAATATACAATGAAATACACAAATACATTTTTTTCCTTAGCCATAAAAAATGATACTTTACCATTTGTAAAAATATGGATGGACCTAGACAGCATTATGCTAAGTGACATGTCAGAAAGACAAATATCATATGATTTTACTTATATGTAGAAACTAAAAACCCAAATAAACAAACAAAACAAAAACAGACTCAGACACAGAGAACAAACTGATGGCTGCCAGTTGGAAGCAGGTTTGGGGAGGCTGAGTGAAGAAAGTAAAGTGATTAAGAACTACAAAAATTAGTTACAAAATAGTCACAGGGATATAAAGTACAGCATAGGAAATATAGTCAATAATATTGTAATAACTATATATGGGGTCAGGTAGATGCAAGACTTATTGAGGGATCATCTCTTAATTTATATAAGTATCTAACCACTATGTTGTATACCTGAAACTCAATATAATATTGAATGTCAGCTGTAATTGAAAACTTTTTAAAGATTTTTTGACTTTACCAGTGTGGTAAGGGGAAAAGTAATGAAAAGTTGTTCCTTTCTGAATATATTTTGAAGCTAGAGCTTGATTTGCAGAATGACTAGATATGGAAAGTGAGAGAAAGAGTAAAGGATAACTCTTTCCTAATATTTTTGGCCTGAAAAACTGCAAATGTATGCCTTAGGGAAGGTACATATTTGAAGGGTAGTTTTAGACATATTGAATATGAGTAGTTGTATTAGTCTGCTCCAGTGTAATAGTAAAATACCACAGACTGTGTGATTTAAGCAACAGAAATTTATTTTCTTGAAGTTCTAGAGACTGGAAGAACATGATCAACCTCTTGCTCTCCTCCTGGCTTGCAGATGGATGACTTCTGGCCTTCTCGCTGTATCCTCACTTAGGGATTGAAGAAATGGCAAGCTCTCTGGTGTCTGTTCCTCTTATAGAAGGGCATCAACTTTGCTGGATTAGAGCCTCACCCTCATTAACTCTTTTAACCTCTATCACCCCCTCACAGGCTCTATCTCCAAATACTGGCACATTAGGGGTTAGAGCTAACATATGAATTATGGGGAAGATGCAATTCAGCCCATAGAAGTGGCCTATTAGACAATTAAATGATGTGTCAAGAAGGCAGTTGAATATAAGTCTTTAATTTTGGGACTTAGAAATATAAGTTTGAGAATTGTCAACATATCTATTGTATTAAAGCTAAAAAAAAAAATTGAAGTAACCTAGAGAAGGAATGTAGGTAGAAGAAAGGTTTGAGAACATTTTGGTGAAGAGGCTGAAAGATGAGGGAGAATTGGGCAACCCCCAATTGGGGAATAGTCAGTGAGATAGAAAAATCCAGAGTCCTGGAAGTCCTGCTTTCAATTAATTTTATTTCAAGGTGGAGGAACTGACTGAGTGTTTTAGATGCTGCTAACTAGTGAGCAAATTGAGGACTGAGACTCAGCCACAGGGTTTGCAATGTAGAGGTCATTTCTCAGCTAAATGGCCTTCAGTAAATTGGTTTGTTGGTCCCTGCTCTACATAAATTTCACTTACTCAAGAAGTGGAATAACCAAACCTTTAAAACAGGCTTTTGCTCTTTAATATTTTCTTCGATAAGTAATACTGGTCATGCAAAAGTCTTGGAAAACAAAGAAATGCATGGTAAAGGCTATCCATGTTTTGGCTTATTTTCTTCTAGGCTTTTTTTTTTTTCCTGCAGGTATTTTTACAACATGGAAGTATTACTTGGACAGACATAATTTATGTCCTCCTAATATAAGCTTTGTTCACCCCTCATTAAAATGAACGTTTAATTACTAATTTTCCACTGTATGGCAATATCATTATTTACTTACCCAAGCTCTGGAACAAACCCCTGGATTGTTCAAGTTTATCTTATTATAAGTAGCTCTGTGATGAATGTCATTGGATATAAATCTTTAACTGCATCTTGGATTGTTTTCTTAAAGTAAATTCTGAGAAATAGAAATGGTAGGTTAAACATATGTCCTTTTTAAAAGCTCTTACTGCTAAATCTGGTCAATTTTACTGAAGATGATGATGTGGAAGAATGACTAATCTAACATTTTCATAATTAATAAAAGTATTTTGTAAACTAATATTTGACAAGAATTCTCAATGGAGAAAAGACAGTCTCTTAAATAAATGTATTGGGAAAACTGGATAGCCACATCCAGAAAAATGAAATTGGACCCTTATCTTACACTACTCAAAAAAATTAATTCAAAATAGATTAAAGACTTAAATATAAGACCTGAAACCATGTAATTCCTGAAAGAAAATATAGGGAAAAGACTCCTGGACATTGGTTTTTGCAACAATTTTTGATATATAACAACAAAAGCACAAACAACAAATGCAAAAATAAATACATGGGGCTACATAAAACTTAAAAGGTTCTACACAACAACAACAACAACAACAACAACATGAAAAGACAACATATACAATAAAAATATCTGGAAACCATATCTGATAGGGGTTAATAGCCAAAATATATAAAAAACTCATACACTTGAATACAAAAACAAACAATCCAACTAAAAATTGGGCAGAAGAACTAAACAGGTATTTTTCCAAGGAAACCAAACAAATGGCCAGGAGATACATGAAAAGATGCTCAACATGACTAATCATCAGAGAAATGCAAATCCAAACCACAATGGGATATTACCTCACACCTCACAATGGGATATGGCTCTCACCAAAAAGACAAGAGATAATAAATGTTAACAAGAATGTGGAGAAAAGGGAACCCTTGTGCACTGTTGGTGAGACAGAAAATTGGTGCAGCCATTATAGAAAACAGTATCGGGATCCTCAAAAAATGAAAAATAAACCTAGCATATGATCTAGGATTTCCACTCCTGGCTTTACAACCAATGGAAGTGAAAACAGAGTCTTTTTCTTTTCCCTGCTATTCCTCCCCCTGCCCCTACTGAAAACCCTCCATGTAATGTCTATTTCTCTGATTCTGTTCCTGCTCTAGTTGTTTGCTTAGTTTTTGTTTTCGTTGTTTTCTTTAGGTTCATTTGTTGATAGTTGTGAGTTTGTTGTCATTTGACTGTTCATAGTTTTTGATTTTCTTCAATTTCTTAGATAAATCCCTTTAACATTTCATATAATAAGGGCTTAGTGATGATGAACTCCTTTAACTTGACCTTATCTGGGAAGCACTTTATCTGCCCTCCCATTCTAAATGAAAGCTTTGCTGGATAGAGCAATCTTGGATGTAGGTCCTTGCCTCTCATGACTTGGAATATTTCTTTCCAGCCTCTTCTTGCCTGCAAGGTTTCTTTTGAGAAATCACCTGATAGTCCTATGGGAACTCCTTTGTAGGTAACTGTCTTCTTTCCTCTTGCTACTTTTAAGATTCTCTCCTTCTCTTTAATCTTGGGTAATGTAATGATGATGTGCCTTGGTATGTTCCTCTTTGGGTTCAACTTCTTTGGGAGACTCTGGGCTTCCTGGACTTCCTAGAAGTCTATTTCCTTCACCAGACTGGGGAAGTTTACTTCATTATTTCATTATTTGTTCAAGTAAGTTTTCAATTTCTTGCTCTTGTTCTTCTCCTTCTGGCACCCCTATAATTCGGATATTGGAACATTTAAAATTGCCCCAGAGGTTCCTCAGCCTCTCCTCCTTTTTTTTTGAATTCTTGTTTCTTCATTCTGTTCTGGTTGGATGTTTATTTCTTCCTTTTGTTCCAAAGTGTTGAGTCCTGGTTTCCTTCCTGTCACTGTTGGTTCCCTGAAAATTTTGCTTTA
>PVKM010027187.1:0-18906 GCA_004027735.1 Carollia perspicillata | reverse complement strand
TCCTAAGCCTCTCCTCATTTTTTTGAATTCTTGTTTCTTCATTCTTTTCTTTTTGGTTGGTTGTTTCTTCCTTCTGGTCCACTCCATTGATTTGAATCCCAGTTTCCTTTCCATCACTATTGGTTCCCTGTGCATTTTCCTTTATTTCACTTAGTGTAGCCTTCATTTTTTCATCTAATTTGTGACCAACCAATTCTGTGAGCTTCCTGATCACCAGTGTTTTGAACTGTGCATCTGATAGGTTGGCCTGTTTCTTCATTGCTTAGTTGTATTTTTTCTGGAGCTTTGATCTGTTCTTTCATTTGGGCCATTTTTTTTTTGTCTTGATGCACCTGTTACATAGTGGGGGGTGGAGCCTTAGGTATTCAGTGGGTGGCCCAACCCAGTTGCTGTATTGTGATGCTGTATGTGGGGGATGGGTCTGAGAGGAAACAGTGGCACTTGTTCCACTCTCTGCTGGATTTCAGTCACTTCCCCCACTTCCCGGAAGCAAACTGGGCCCTTGTGGCACTGAGTCCCATGTGGGTGGGTTTGTGGACATTCTAGGACCCTGTGGGTCTCTCCAAGAAACTCTCCTGTGAGGCTGGGAGTTTCTCCCAGTGTCTCAACCCCCACAGATGTTTTTAATCAGTGGTTTGAGGTTTTATTTCCCTGTGCATGAGCCTTGGGTTGTGTAGTCTGTTTCGCTCCCTAGCTGTTTCTCCTGGTTTGTCTGCACGTGAATGTTGGACTGCCCAGTCCACAGTCTGCTGCCTGGCCCAGTCCGCCCCCTGCAGCCTTGTGCTTCCCACTCCACTATCCACCACCTCACTGGGTCCACCAGCTGCTGCCTTGCCACGAGTCCTCTCCACCTGGCTGCCTGTGTCCACCCCTCCTCCTGATCTGGATGAATGTGTCTTCTTTAACTCGTTGGTTGTTGGACTTCCACACAGTTCAGTTTTCTGTCAGTTCTGGTTGTTTTATGTTTTTAAATTGTTGTCCTTCTTTTGGTTGTGTGAGGAGGTACCATGTGTCTACCTACGCCTCCATCTTGGCCAAAAGTCCTAATCCCCCAAAATGTTCTATGATCAAATATATTAGGAAGTGCTGCAGGTTATGTCCCTATCTTGAATATTCACAATGCTCATAGAAACAATAAAAGCTCTTAAGTCCTGTGATCAGAAAAAGTTTTTTTTTTAATCTAGCATTTTCCTCAAGTATTTGATTGTGGAACGTTGTGGATAGTATAAGTATGATATCTCTTAGGTTACTAACGATATTCGGTATTTGGGAAGTGCTAAACTTGACTGGTACGTGTATGTCTTTCATTTCCCATAGGTCTAGCTAATACAATTAACAATATAATCAGATCATGCCCAGGGGATATTTGGGGAACTCCAGTTTAGAAAGTATGAGACAGTAAGAGCAAGAACCAGGGAGAAAGGCAGATTTTGATTTTTGTGTAAGGATAACTTTCTAATAATTAGAACTTTGGAAGGTTAGTAAATTTTTTGTTCTTGAAGGTTGTCAAGCATCTGTAAGGATGACATAGAGTTTAGCATGGTACGTAAGGGATGGATTGGAAGAGTAGTTTTCTGAAAGTTTCAAAACTTTTAGACTATTTGTGAGATATCTATCAACTTGTAATGTATGTTCCTTGATTCCTTTTTTTTCTTTTATTGATTCTAGAAAGAGGGGGAAGGAGGGAGAAAGAGAGAGAGGGAAACATTGATGTGGAAGAAACATTGATTGGAGACCTCTTGCATGTGCCCAGACTGGGTGTGGAACCCACAACCTGGGCAGGTGCCTTTACCAGGTTTCTAATCTGTGACTGTTCAGTTTGCAGGACAATGCCCAAGCAACTGAACCACACCAGCCAGGGCTGTTCCTTGATTCCTTTTTAATTCTGTGAATTTATGTTGGTCTGTAGTAAAGAAACCAAATATGTGTTATGGGAAATGAACTATAAAATTAACTGCTTTTACTTGATGGTTTTTTTAATAGACTTTATTTCTTAGAGCAGTTTTGGCTGCATAGGGCAACTTTAAAATTGAACACGAAGTACAGAGTTCCCATAGACGCTCTTCCTCTCACATGTACAACTTCCCCCACGATCCGTACCCTGCACCTCAGTGATAACATTTGTTACAATCAATGAGCCCACGCTGACACTTCAAGGCTCACCCAAAGGACTATAGTCTACATTGCAGTTCTTTCCTACTTGATGGCGTTTTGAAAGAAAACGGGAATATACCTACTTACCTTTAAGTAGTTTTTAGTTGTTTCTTGCCTTAGTTTAGTCTTTTCTGATTCAGAGATACAAAAGATAGTTAAAATCAGCATTTTTGTTTTGAAAAATTACTCTGTGTTGGGGAAAAGTTATTTTTCTATAATTTTCATGTTTACAGATTTTTTATTTTGCTGGCTAACAGTATTTTTTTATTCCTTTTAAGTACCAAAAGAATTGGTGGAGCTCCATTTGAAGTTGATGAGGAAGATTGGCAAATCTGTTACAGCAGACAGATGGGAAAAATATTTGATCAAGGTAAATATTTGTAAATTACCTTCTCTATTACTGAAATATTACTCTACCTAGCGTAAGTTTGTGTTATGCTTCATAATGATCTTAACTTTTAAAACAGTCCACTGAAAGTTGCAAAATATGACTTAGAAATTCATATGATTACTATCAGTATGGATTCTCTTTAGCAGGTACTAAGCAATAGTCTTGTTCTAAAGTTACATTTCAGAGGTATTGCGTCTCTTTTGTGCCTAACACTGTGTTTAGTACTTTTCATATCTTCTCTCATTTAATCCTTAAAATCATCCCGATCAAATCAAGAGAGTTACAGATGAGGCCCAAGAAAGTCTTCATTCCCTTGAGATCACAGAGTATATGTAGACAGTCAGAATTTGCCACTTACTTAAAAGTTAAAATGTCCAAAGAAGTATGAGGCACTTCTAAGTTGCCAAGTAAGCCAAACCTATCCTTAATGGGAACAACCTAAGTAATCAGAAAATGGTTACTTTAGGTTAAATTCTATTAGAGGCAGGACCTTTCAGGAAAAGTTACCTGGAATTTCATCCAAACTTTAAGAACCACACAGTTTTTGGAAGCCTAAGCTTATCTATATGTTTATATTCATGATGTCCTCTGGGGGTACTTAGAAATCTGTAACATACCAGGATATCAAGTTATATTTTTAGGTGATTGAAAAATCATGTAATTTACTTGACTTTAGAAAAAAATACATGCTTATATATACATGTATTTTCATGTCTGCTTTTTTTAGTGGGGGAATGTATATGATTCCAGAGTGCCATGCAAAGAGAAATGAGTTGCCTGTTTTTATTATAAAAATTGTATTTGCTCATCCAGTTATCTTTGCTATATAACACACCACTCCAAATTAAGTGACATAAAACAATAATTATTTTAGTCAGCTCACTGGTTCTTTGGGTCAGGAATTTGTAAAGGTCATTTTCACTGTACTCTGTTGGTTGAACCAGCCACAATTGTCCCCAGATTCAATAAGGGGAAATACAGACCCTAAACTCTCAATGGTAGTGGTGCCCTTTTTTTATATAACAACTGGTTTTTTATTGTATTTTTTCCATTACCATTTATTCTCTTTATATCCCCTCCCACTTCCACCTACCCTTCTCCTCCTACACTACTTGTGTCTTAACTTTGAAAAAATTCAAATATTTTAATATTTTTGCACAAGTGTGAAGCATTGCAAAGATGGCTCAGCATTTGAAAAATTCATTGCTATGGGATTTTCTAAAATCCTGGTTAACTCATGTTTAATTAAGTATCTGAAACATATTAAACTGTGAATGATAGTTGAAGAATTTTTTAACAATTCAAAGTGCTTTTTAAAATACTAATGAAGTTGCTGTTTTGCCTTTAACAAAATATACTTATTAATCATTAAGAATCAAGGTCCTGGAACTTGGAACGAGGTGATAGAAATTCAGGACACAGATTTTTACATTTTGAAGGATGCAGTCCCTTGTGAATAGATCTGTTTATTAAAGTGGGTTTGTTTTTTTCCCCATTTCCTTAGAATGGAGGTAGAAATATCCTGTATAACAGTTCCACTTCTACTGTTAACAAACTTTAGGGCCATGGATAATCTACTTTACCACTTGTATCTTAGTTTTTTGTAAAATGTAAGAAATGGAATGAGGTGATTTTACAACTCCTTCAGTTACATGGTTATAACCCAAAGGTTCTGGCTCTTTTTTTTTGAATTGGGATATATTCACCCTTTGAAAGTATACAGTTCAGTGGGGTTTTTTAAGGTATATTCACAGGGTTGCACAATCATCAGAATGTAAAGCAAAATATTATCATCACTCCAAAAAGAAACCCTGTAGCCATTAACAATTACTCCCTCTCCCTGAGTCCTTAGCAATCACTAGCTATGGATTTGCCTATTCCGGATGTTTCATATAAATAGAGTCATGTAATATGTCATCCGTTTTGTCTGGCTTCTTTCAGTTAGCATGTTTTTAAGGTTTATTTGTGTTGTGTCATGTATCAGAACTTTGTTTTTTATGCCTGAATAATACTCCATTGTATGGATGGATGATACCACATTTATCCACTTAACAGTTTATAATACTTGAATTGTTTTCATATTTGAGCTATTGTGAATAGTGCTGCTGTGAACATTTATGTACAGGTTTTTGGGTAGACATGTGGTTTCATTTCTTTTGAGTGTGTCTCTAGAGCGTAATATCTGGGTTATATGATAATTCTGTTTAACTTTCTGAGAAACTGCCAGAATGTTTTTCCAAGCAACTGCACCATTTAATGTTTCCACTAGGAATATATGAGTTCCAATTTATCCACATTCCTCCTCACCAACACTTGCTATGTGTTATTCATTGCTTGGTTTTAAGTGTGCAGGTGGATGTGAAGTCTTACCTAGTACATTCTAGATTCTTTTATATATCCCTTACCAGGTATATGTTTGCAAGTAATTTCTCCCATTTTGTATGTTGACTTTGCACTTTCTATGTAATGTCCTCTGGTGCCTGAAAATTTTAATTTTGATGAAGTCCAGTTTGTTTTTTTTCTTTTATGGTTAGTGCTTTGGCATCATATATAAGAAGCCATTGCCCAACCCATGGTCATGAAGATTTAATCCTCTATTTTGTTTTAAGAGTATTGTAGTTTAGCTCTTATATTTAGATCTGTGATGTATTTTAAGTTAACTTTTGTATATACTGTAAGATGAGGGTCCAACTACATTCTTTTGCGTGTGGATATGCAGTCGTTTACCATTTGTTGGTAAGACTCTTTTCCCCATTGTATTGCCTTGAATCTTTGTAGACAGTCAGTTGACTATGAATGTGAGGGTTTATTTCTGAAGTCTTTATGTCATTCTTTATGCCAGTACTGTATTCTCTTATTACTGTAGTTTGTGGTGTAAATGTTGAAATTGTTAATCTTTTTCAAGATTGTTTTGGTCATTCCATATCACTTGCATTTCCTTATGCGTTTGAGGATCAGTGTGTCAAATTCTGCAAAAATTTCAGCCAAGATTGGGATAGGGATTGTGTATTTATATATAGGTAAAGTTGGGGAATATTGACTTAACAAAAGTGAGTCTTCTGACCCATGAAAAGAAGTTGTCTTTTAAAGTATTTAGGTCTTTAATTCTTTTCAAAAAGGATTTGTAATTTTCTTAGTCCAGTCATCATGTACTTCTTTTGTTCAATTAATTCCTTAGTATTTTGTTGTTTTGGTGCTATTGTAAATGGAATTGTTTCCTTAATTGCATTTTCAGAGCATTCATTTCCAGTGTATAGAAATACCACTGATTTTTGTATATTGATCTTGTTTGTGTTGTGCAACTTTGCCGAACTCATTAGTCCAAATTTCTTGGGTGTGGATTTTTAAGACTGTATATACAAGAATATGTCATTCAGTTAACATTCAGTGTGACATTAGCCGAGGGGTTTTGATAGATACCATTGATCAGATGCAGGAAATTCTCCTTTCCTAGTTTGTTGAGTATTTTTGTTATGATACATATGGGATTTTGTCAGATGTTTTTCTCTGCACCTATTGATAATAGTGTGGCTTTTGTTCTTTATTATTATGGTGTATTACATTGATTGATTTTTATATGTTGAAACTTGCAGTCCTACAAGTGAAACCCTCTTGGTTATGGTCCGTAGTCTTTTCTGTATGCTGTTAGATTTGGCTCGTTGATTTATTTTTTAGGTTTTTTGTTCCCATATTCATAAGAGATATTTGATGTTTTACTTGTTGTTTTCTGTTTTTGAGATGTCTTTGTCCAATTTTGGTATTCGGGCAATACTAGGCCTCATAGAATGAGTTGAGAAATGTTTCCCCCTCTTTTTATTTTTTTGCCAGTGTTTGTGAAGTCTTAGTGTTAATTCTTTAAACATTTAATAGAATTTAGCAGTGAAGCCATCTGGGCTTGGGTTTTTCTTTTGATTAGATTTATTGGGGTGACATTGGTTAATAAAATTATGTAGATTTCAAGTGTTAAGTTCTATAATGCATCATCTATATATATTGCATTTCGTATTTAGCACCCAAAGTCAAATCTTCTGTCACCGTGAATTTAACCTCTTTTACCCTTTCTACCTTCCCTCCATTCCCTCCTGCTCTGGTAACCACCATACTGTTTTTGCTTGTCTTGTTCGTTCATTTATTGCCTTCAGTTTTCTATCCCACATATCAGGGAGATATATTGTTCTTGACTTTTTCATCTGATATATTTAGCTTAGCATGATCTTTTCAAGATCCATCCATGTTGTCCCACATGGAAATATTTAATATTTTTTTATGGATAAGTAGTGTTGCATTGTAGATGTACTACATCATCTTTATCCAATCATCTGTTGAAGGACACTTTGGTTGTCTCCATGTCTTGGCTACTGTGAATAGTGCTGCTGTGAACATTGGGTGCATATATCTTTGCAAATAAATATTATCAAGATTTTTGGGTAGATACCCAGAAGAGAGATTGCTGGGTCACATGGTAACTCTATTCTTAATTTTTTGAGAACCGGCCGTTCTGTCTTTCATAGTGGTTGTACTAGTTTACATTCCCACCAGTCGTGAATGATGGTTCCATTTTCTCCACAACCTCTCCCACACTTGCTATTATTTGTCTTGCTAATAATAGCCATTCTAACAGGTATGAAGTGGTATGTCATCATAGTTTTGATTTGCATTTTCGTAATAGCTAGTAGGATTGAACATCTTTCTGTACATCTGTTGGCCATTTGTATGTCTTCTTAGGAGAAGTGTCTGTGGAGGTCCTCTGCCCATTTTTTAATTGGATTGTTTGGTGTTGAGTTGTTATGAGTTTTTCCTATATTTTTTATTTTAGCCCCTTGTCAGAGCTCTTGTTGCAGATATCATCCCCTGTTTGGTTGGTTGCCTTTTTGCTTGTTTGGCGATTTCTTTTGCTGTGCAAAAGCTTTTTAGTTTGATATAGTTCCATTCATTTAATTTTGCCTTTACTTCCCTTGCCCCTGGGGTCAAATTAATAAAATCCTCTCTAAGACCATGGTCAATAAGTTAGTATCTGTGTTTTCTTCTATGTAATTTATTGTTTCAGGTCTTGTATTTAGGTGTTTGGTCCATTTTGAATTAATTTTTGTGTGTGGAGACAAATAGTAGTCTAGTTAGCTAAGAATCCACAGCTGCTAAAGTTAGCGGATTTTCATGGACCTATTTAGTAAACACTTTCTGATGCTCTGTAAGGGACTTGGTAAGGTACTGCAGGGAATATATGAGACACATGTTTATGAGTCTGGGGGACAGAAAAGAAAGAAAAACACAGAATACACACAAGTAAAGATGCCAAGTAGAATGCCAATGCTTTCAGGAAAACTTGGTTTCAGGATAAAGCAGTTTTGGGGGGGCATGCAAATAGACTTAAAATTTTCTCATCTTTTTGATGTTTGTGGTAAAGCTTTGACTGGTAAAAGTTAAGTATTGGTCTCTTTCCTTCCTTCTAAAGAATAATGCTTAGGAAAAGAATGTGAAAGATCCAAGTAGACCAGAATGGTATGGTAGGAAGTCGACATGAAAGCATACTTAGAGAAATGGGTGTCACTCAGTGCCGTGGAAGGCGTTTAGAAAAGCTGATATGGGTTATAGGGTAGGCAGAAGTTTGACCTTTATGGTCTTTGCTCCTTGGTGTTTCGTTCACGAATATGTTATATGGCTATAGAGCCTTTGTAGTTGTAATTAAATTTTTAAGTCAGTTGACCTTAAGATAGGGAGATTATTCTGAATTACTCAAATGAGCCCAGTATAAATTACATGAGCCCTTAAAAGCAGAAGGAGGTAGGCAGAAGAAGTCAGAGATACTTAAAGTGTTAGAAGGACTCACCACACTAGCCAGCTTGAAAGTGGAGGGTCATATGGAAAACACGAGAAGGAAATGAATTCTGCCAACATTCTGAATGAGTTTGAGGGTGGGTTTTAGCCCTTCCAAATCCTTGCTAGCACTTTGTGAGACCGTATAGGACTTCTGACCTACGGAAACTGTGAGACAGTAAATGGGTATTGTTTTAAGATGCTAAATTTGTAGTATTTTATTACAAAGCAATAGAAGATTTATTCTGTTAATTAGAGGTTTATAATTTGATGGAAAAACTCACCAATGATTGGCAGTTTCCAAAAATTCCTTGCCATTTTCATCAGAATGTACTGTTTCTCTGTAAAAAAATATACATAGAATCATGAAGTTCTCAAGATTACTGCATTTAATTATTTACTCTAAACCCAACCTGATGTTAACCATTAAACAAATTTACTTATTGGTACTAGATGAAATATGTAATGACTTAGGGCCTTTTGGTGTTAGAAAATTTGGGCTCCATTCTTGGATCTTTAGCCCTGTTGATCTCAGGAAATTTTATCTCCCTTGTTTGAACCCAAGTTGATTCATCTGTAAAACTGACAAAACACTATCTTATCAAATGGAGAAACTAACATTCATCTTGCAGAATTGTGAGAATTCAATGAAATAATGTATGAAATTCACTCCAAATAGCATCTGACATATTGGCTTCAAGCGTAAAAAGTTACTGAAGGTACTGTTGAAGCTTAATTATTATCTAATTTTTAAGGCACATAAAAGATACTATTAAGATAATTTATTTAATAGAGGCTACCACACCACAGGACTTTATCATCTCTTGCCTGAACAGTCACCTTCTAATTGGTCTCCCAGCTTTCAGTGTACACTCTTCTACCGCCTCCTTTTAAACACGAAGTTTTAAAGTGACATATCACTTTCAGAATTATTTGGTGGTGCTCTTTCACTTAAAAATCTGAAGTCTGTCATAGCAGTCAGTGTTCTTACTAGTTGAGTCTCTTCTCTTCAGCCACATCTGATGACATTTTCTCCTGTGTGCCCTACTGATACTCTGTGCCACTCGTAGGACATGCTGTCTTTTATTCCGCAGAGTTTTAGTACGTGCTGTTCATCTTCTGCCTGGAATGCCTTCCCACCAATTTGTTTTCCTGGCAATCTTATTTATCCTTTAGATCTCAACTGAAGCATTATTTTCTCCTTGAGGCCTTCGCCTAGGAAGATGTTCCTTCATGGATTTATGTCTAATGCCACTAAAGAAACTCTAATACAGTTTTTATATTGAATGTTCACTGTGTACCAGGTCCTGTGTTTAATTCTTCCCTGATATAGCTCACCTTTGAAATAGTTACTATTCTCATTTTTTGCAGAAGGAAATTGATTTTGACAAACTAAATAACTTGTCCATTCTCACATTGCTAGAAATGGCAGAACCAGCATTCAAGCCCATGACTTTGTGAATCCAATGCTTCGAAATACCACTTCTGTTGCCCCTTACATTTGCCTTTCTTATGTGTTGTAAGCATCTTGAATGCTTTTTTTTATCTTTTATGCATTGTTACTGGATGAAATAATTAATCATTCAAAGGCGTCCAGCCGGTGGGCCGTGTGCAGCCCAGGATAGCTATGAATGTGGCCCAACACAAAATCTTAAATTTACTAAAAACCTTTTTTTGCTCATCAGTTTTCATTACTGTTTGTGTCTTTAATGTGTGGCCCAAGACAACTCTTCCGGCGTGGCCCAGAGACGCCAAAAGTTTGGACACCCCTGGTTAGCTTTCTTTCACTTGCCTGTTAATAAGCTTATCTCTATATTTACTTCTTAGTTGTACTCATTAGCTATATTAGCTAGTTTTCTGATGGAAATTTTTACCTTCCCTGTTACATGGCTCTTGATCTTTCTATCTTTGTCTTTGTGGCACCATCGCATGTATGTATTACAGAGATCTGTTATTTTCTGTTAGCAGTCAGTAGAACACATCTGTATTTTGCCATGTGTAATGTGCTCCCATGTGTAACACACACCCATGTTTTTGGCCCAAACTTTCAGGAAAAAATCTTTTGTTTTAATTTTTTAATTCAATTATTTATGTATTTACATTTAGATACTTGTATTTTGTATTATAGAGGAATTTTATCATTTATTTTTGAACACATGGTACAAGAAATTTTATGTAACAAATAATTACAAAACACAAGGACAGACACAAGGTACAAGAAATTTTAAAAAGAATTCAAAACATTTATATAGATACAAAATTAGTACTACCCATGTATAATGCACATCCTTATTTTTCCCTCAAAATTTTGGGCAAAAATGTGTGCATTATCCATGGCAAAATATGGTATCTAATATAAAATTCTATTTAAATCCAGAGCAGATATCTAGCATTTGTTAAGCCTTGTTTCTTGGCTCATGGCAGATGTTACCAGTGTAAGCTTTTCCTGCTCAGCATAGATTTAGCAGACTACACTTCTACCACAAATCAGCGTCGGTGTCTGTTTGTCATCTTTTGTTAGTGTCTCCGTAAAACAGATGAGCCAAGACCTACAGAATGAGTAGAAATTTGATAAGAAATTACCAATCACTTAGTTTCCTTGTAATATAAAGTACTTCGAGAGAGTGGCAGTGAGTAGCGGCCCAGGGGTCATTTGAAAGGACGTTATTGTGATAATCCAGCTGAGCAGTTAAGACACCTGAATTATGGTTTTGGTAATAGGGATAGAAAGACTGAACGGATGTGAGAGCTGTTTCACAGGTAGAATCGGTAAGTCCCTGTAACTGATAAGAGAGGGAAAGTGAGGGGTGTCTGGCAGCTCAACCAAGGGCATTTACTGTTTTGCTGTATCCTGTACTTGCCAGCAAGCATTCTCCAGTGCACTCCAATGCAACCCAGAATGTAAAGGGACCTGAAAACCTAGCTGGTAAGTTTTTTACTTCTTAGGTGGAATTAACTTCCTAAAAGAAAGAACCCCAGTGAATGGAAATTCCAACTAGCACTTCTGCTAGGACCTGTTAACCCCCTTGCCTAGTTGAATAGGCCTTAGCCTTATCAAGCTTCATGTTTCTTTAACTTGGTCAGTCACAAAGAAATTTCTCTGCCAATAAACTCTCATATTTCCACGAAACTCCTCTATTTCCTGTGGTTGTTAATGATAATGGATTCCGCAGGGGCAATTTCAGACACCTTGGCCATGGATAATGACTCCCACCATGTTAATCAATACCTGCCTTCAACAAATTTGGTACTGGCTCCCCTGCTTTTCTGCTGCCCTGCCTCCTGCCCATAAAAAGCCTTGGAAAGAATGGGAAAGGCAGTTTTTAATAAATTATTCTTTAAAGGAAATTTAGCCTCAGAATAATTTCTAAGAGTAAGAGACAGATGGTAATACATTATTGCTGTTTTTCTTTGATTTCTTCACTGCATGCCACACAATTATTTAGAGACAGTTTTTCAAAGAAAAAAAATAACTGTCATATTGAATGTTGTTATTGGTTTTAAAGGGCTCCTGATTTCAAGAAATTTAAAATGTAAAACTAAATATGCTTCTTAGAATAAGCAAGGAGTATTTGCTAGGGCTGAGCAATTGAGGGATAATGACCTTCAGTGGAACATAATCTCATATACCTCTTCAGGGTGGTTCTGTACCCCTCAATAGAAAATGACCTCATGCATTTGTCCCTCAAAAGTAAAGGCAAGATAGGGGGTAATCTTTGTCCCTTGGTCTCTAGTAACGTGCTTAGAAATCTTTGAAAGTGAGTAAGTTTGCCAGTAGATGGCCTTAAGCTAAATGGCAATTTCAAAAAGAACCATTGCTTTTACTCCTTAGGAAGTCATAAGGGCCCTCTTTTATCATCTGTTCCTTTGGTCACATTTTGACAAGGATTAGATATTTTTCTGTTGCTATATTTATTTTTCAAAAGTAAACTTAAGGTTGTTATCTTTAATATTTAGTTGCCTTGTTATAGTCATTATTTCTTTTTTGTTGAGATATAATTGGTAGAACATAAAATTTGCCGTATTAAAGTATTTTTGTTATTGATTTTTAGTATATTCATTAGGTTGTGTGACTATGACCACTAATTTTAGAAGAACTTCCATCACCCCAAAAAGAAACTCGGTACCCCATAGCAGCAGCCCAATCACACCACCTGTTTCCATTCCCCTGGCAACCACTAATCTGTTTTCTGTCTCTAGGGACTTGACTACTTTGGACATTTCTAATATATGGAATCGTAAAACATGTGGCCTTTATGTTGGACTTCTTAGCCTAATGATTTTAAGATGTATCCATATCGTAACATGCTACTGTTTATTTCATTCCTTTTTTATTGCTAAATACTATTCTGTTGTTTGGATTGTACCACATTTTATTTATCCACCAGTTGATGATCACTTGTTTTTGTCACTTTTTGGCTATTATGAGTAGTGCTCCTATGAATATTAGTGTACAAGCTTTTGTGTGGCCATGTATTTTCTTTTCTGTTATATATATACCTTGAAAAGTAATTGCTGGGTCATATGATAATTTTATGTTTACTTTTTTGAGTTGCCAGACTTCTTCACAGCTGCCATATCATTTCATATTCCCACCAGCAATTTATGAATGTTTTAACTGCTCCAAAATTTGATAATGGTAAGAGCTAATATTTGAGAGCTTACCATCCTAGGTCTGATGCTATTTTACATACATTAGCATTTAATGAATAACACCACCAGGTCATGGAGAATTAAGTAACTCCTGAGGTCACCTAGATACATAGTGGATACTAAAGCAACGCCACAGAATGAATACTGAATGCTTTATACGTTGGAAAGCATTTTTACATAAATTTAACTTTGTAAAATGTTCCTTAAAGAGTATCATTTACTCTGTGCAGCCATAATTTACCATCATACATGAATTGCATGTGGTAGTATAGAAAGAACACTGGATTTTTAAGAGGGCAAAACCTAAAATCTGTTAATTACTAGGTATGTAAGATTAATTTAGTCACTTAGCTTCTATACTATCAGCAGAGTGTCTGGTCAAGTAGTTGGAACCCAGCAAATGCTATTTAAATATTAATTATTATCAGAAGCAATTTTAAGGAATATTTTTGTTTCTGTGGCTGGAATTCCTTTGAAAGGTGACAGCAACTTAGGCCATATTACTCATACTTGCGGATATGGAAATGTTAGGTTGCATTTTCTATTGTTTTCTAGTGAACTCCTATGTGACTTCAGGTGGTTCAGTGAATGGTTTTGTTTATTGTTTCTTTTAATCCTCATCTGAGGATAAGTTTATTGATGAGAGAGAGAGAGACATCGATGTGAGAGAGAAACATCAATCAGTTGCCTTCTGCACACAACCCAACTGGGGACAGATCCTGCAACCTTTGGTATACAGGGGCGATGCTCCAGCCAGCCGAGCCACCCAGCCAGGACCGGTTAATGTCTTCTGATAGTAATATACTCGACGGGTTTTACAAAGAGAAACAAGAAGTAATTCCTTAATTCCTTGTTGCACAAGTGTCCTTGGGTAGACTTCAGGAACCTACTTCTGCCTTCAGGTTTTTTCCAAGTGTGCACACCCTTGTGTTGGTCATGACCTTCCAGTTACATGCTCAGTTACATGCTCCTTCATAGCCACAGTTATTTACCTAGTAAACATACATACAATTCTGATATCAGTGTCTTTTGAAAGCAGTTACATAAAAATAGCAATTTAAAGTTATTTCAGATTGCTTGAGATAAGAAGATAAACCTGGGAAGTAAAAATAGAACCTTCTAACTAAAAGTTCATAGGTATAAAAACTTTAGGAACACATTAAAAAGAATTAGATTAATGATGTGTACATGTCTTGATTCTTGTCTTAGTTGCAAATGAAAGGATGGAGTATGGAATACTTATTGCAGTATTTTTAAAACTTCTTTTGACTAATAGTATAGAAATACATATTTGTTGAAATTTAACAGCTTGTAAAGTGAAGTACTCTACTTCATACCATATACAAAAAATTAACTCAGAACTAATCAATAACCTGAATAAACGTGTTAAAACCTCTTAGAATAAAATTAGGGATAAATCGCCCTATCCTGGTAGCTCAGTTGGTTGGAATGTCATCCTGTAAACTAAAAAGGTCACTGGTTTGATTCCTGGTTAGGGCACCTGCCTAGGTTGCATGTTCAGTCCCTGGTCTGGGTGCATATGGAATGCAACTGGTCGATATTTCTCTCTCACATCTCTCTCTCAAATCAGTAAACATATCCTTGGTGAGGATTTATAAAATTGGGATAAATCTTGATAACCTTGGATTTGGCAATAGATTTATGGATATGACCGTGAAGAGCATGAGCAACAAGAGAAAAAGTAGGTAAATTAGACTTTATTAAAATGAAAAACTTTATGCATCTAAGGACATTATGAAGAATGTGAAAGGACAACCAAGGTAATGGGAGAAAATCATATAACTGATAAAATTTAATGTCTAGACTATGTAAGAAACTCCCAAAACTCAACAACAAAAAGACAACTCAGTGTAAAAATGAGCAAAAATTTTGAGTAGATATTTCTCCAAAGATATACAAAGATCAATAATCATTAGTCATTGGGAAAATGCAAATCAAAACTCCAGGGAGATACCACTTTACACCTAATAGGATGGCTATTTTTTTAAGAAAAGGAAACTAGTAAGTGTTGGTAAGGTTGTAGAGATACTGAACGCCTCGAATGCTACTGTTGGGAATGCACAGTGGTGCGGTTGCTATGAAGAAGTTTGGCAGTTTCTCAAAAAGCTAAACATAGAATTTCTGTAGGACCCAGTATTTCCATACCTTGCTATATATTGAAAGGAATTGAAAACAGATACTTGTATGCTAGTGTTTATTGCAACATAATTTATAATTGCTAAAAGGTTGAAATAAACCAAGTGTCCATCAGTGGATAAATAAACAAAATGTGGTATATTCATATAGTGGAATATTTTTCATCCCTAAAAACTAATGAAGTCTTATATGTGCTACAACATGAATAACCCTTGAAAACATTATACTTAATGAAGGAAGCCAGTCACAAAAGGACAAATAATAGGATTATTTTACTTATATGAACTATCTGGAATAGGCAAATTCATAGAGACGTGAAAGTAGATTATAGATTACCAGGTGCTGCAGGGTGGGAGGAGAATGGGGAGTTGTTATTGCATGATGGTTAGAGTTTCTGTTTGGGTGATAAAAAGGTTTTGGAAATAAAAGGTGATAATGGTTATACAACAGTGCGGATGTACTGAATGCCACTGAATTGTGCTCTTAATGGTTAAAATGGCAAAAGTTATTTATATACATTTCCACAATAAAAATACAACAGGGAGTTTTCTTTAAAGCTAACAGTAATCTTGGCTTCATTATACTCCCTATAGTATTGGCAACAGAGCACAATAAGGTACAACACGGGGTAATTACCTAGAAAATGAAAGTAGGCAATTAAATTAGTCACCAATGATTTTATTGAAATCTTAGACATATTTATTTGTATATGTGAAACAGAAGTGTCACGAAACAATGTTTATGTACAGTTTGAAGAACACTAACCTTCTTCCTACCAGCTCTCAATTCCTTCTCTTTCTCCTTGTGTTCACTTGGTTCTTATGGTGATTTTCTTAGAACCATTTTCAGGTTTGCATTTATATAAGGCAGCCATGGCATAGTGAGTTATCTGATAGGCATCTCTTTTATCTCATCTCTTTACTAGCAACAAAAACTTCTGTTTTACAGATGAAGATCCTGAAATTCAGAGAGGTAACTGACTCAACTCAGGGTAGCCCTGATGATAGGGAGAGCCAGAATGGACTCCTGACTATTTGATACTAAAGCCTTATGGCCGTTTATATCTAGATAGAGTGATATAAAGCAGATTACTTAGAAGGAGGTACTTACTGTACATTCTTTCTATTTCATGTGTATTTTAGGTATAGGGTGAAATCAGACCTGTAAATATTAAGTAGTTGTGATAGAGATTTTGTTTTTCTTGATAGACTTATGTCAGATACTTTCAGGACACCTTTTCCTTGGCTAGGACTTAAAAGCAGGCTACTTAAAAGAATAGTTTCTTAAATTTTGGCAGGTATAAATGTGCCCAGTTTATAAGTTAACTGAGATTCCAGCCACCTGTCCCGCTAATCCTGAGCTTCTTTAGCAGGAGTTATAGTATCTTATTTATTCTGGTGTCAAGCACAGTGTCTGGCACACAGTATATTCCTGGTAAAATGTTTGTGGAATTAACTGATTAATTAATGCATGCTCTGGTCAGTCGTTGGGATTTGGGTGTTCTTTTGATTTTCAAAGCCATTTTGCTTGAGAAAACTTACCATTGATATATTTCCTGTAGGCATGTTTTGAAGGAATTAAAGTAACATCTTTTGTGTATAACCATTAATGCACGTCTTGCAGTGTTCCCATATATCCTATCATTACAGTAAATTATCTCAGTAGTTACACCAAAGAACATTGATACAGTAAATGTTTATTGAGTGTCCACTACCAGCAAGGCCCTGTACCTAGTAGGTATTATAGGAAATGGAAAGATGAATCAAACTTTCTTTTGCTTTCAAAAATATTGTGGTTTTACAGAATACCCACTTATAATGAAGTAATATATAAGAAAGTTCTTTCATAAATAGTAAAACCATGTATTAGTCACAGAACTATTTACTGTTTTTGTAAGATAAGTGCCCTAACAGTCAGAATCTGCCTTTTCTTGAGTGTTCTGCTAACCCTAGCTCAGGCTTCATCACCTTTCTCTTGACTTGTTGCAGAACAGCTTTCATGGTCTCCTTAACCTCAGAATCTGTCCTCCTGTCTGTCTTGCACAGTGCGACAAAACTTTTCCATCAGAACTTCCAAATGCACGTTGCGTCCCCATATTTACAAGCCATGACGTACTTTCGCAGCCTTGCTCGTTTCTTTTCTTCACAGCCTTGTCTCTGCCCACTCGCAGCCCGGATCACCCGAGATCTAAGTCTCTAGGTCTCCCCACGAAGAGCTCCTCTCTTCACCTTCACATTGACACTCAGACCGTCAACTCACATTCCTATTGCTTTGCATGGTCTGGGTTTTTTTTCCTGAAATGATCATTACCTCCTTGTCTGGTATAATCTCATTTATCCCCCAGGTCCTAGCATAAATGTCATCACTTTAATAAAACCTTTTTTACCTCTTTTCCTCTATAGGTTGAATTATGGTTGCTCTCCTCTGTATTTTTATAGTAGTTTATAATAATATCAGTTACTTAGTTTGTAGATAATTCACTGACTACTTGATTACATGACTTTATCTCTCTCTCTCTCTCTGAATTCTGAATTTTCTTAGAGCTGAGACTTTGCCCTCCCAGTACTTTACATGCTCAGTAATTATCTGGTGTAGTACTCCAGAAAGAATCTTATACATAAAACAGTTGGACCTATTTAAACATTAGGTCAGGGAGAGTTGGTGAGGTGTAATTTGAGTATAAATAATGGAGGTAGGTGATTTATTATAATTCTCAGTCTGGCCTTTGTCTATACCTATGTTAGTGACAACTGACCTGATTGGTGTCTTACACATACACTGATTTCACCTTAAATAACTAAAGGTAGTAATTCCTGTATCTCTCATTCTTTGGCTAAAGCGCATGCCTTTCTGAGGACAGCAGTACACACATCTAACACTTGTGAGAGTTGACTTAAATAAGTAGCTAGAACAGTACTTGACACATAGTGAATGTGCAGTAAATGCAACTATTACCATTCTAGTAAGAATTTATAATGTTCTTTGAGATGTGCTGGTTAGAGAAATTATTAGTGGTTAACGTAAAAGAATTTTTTAAATTAAGGTAAAGCATTATTTTTGCATGTCTTTGATTTATTCATCAGATATTTGTTTTCTACTTGCTGTATGTCTCATAATGTTTCACAGACACAGCCCTTGACCTGTCAGTGCTCCACCATAAAGTTCTTGGCTCAGATTTGAAAAGATCCCGCAGAAAGATCTGACTCAGGAGTCTCAGCTCAGGAACTTTGAGCAAGGCACTTAGTTGTCTAATAAATGCCTCAAGCTCATTAGGTACAAAAGAGATCTCTTGTTAACTCCCTTCTATCAGTTATTCTCTTAACACTTGAGACAAAAAGCTTTTATTTTTTTCTTTTATTCAAGCCAAGGAAACTAGGTGTCTCCTTCGGGTTTTCTTTCCAGTCACCCTCCATCAACATCTGTTTTATCAAAAGTCCTGATGATTTTGCTTCCAAAATAAAACTGTCTACTCCTTTCTCTTCTCATTCCTGCCAGTACATAGTTCGTGTCATCGTTATATCTTACTTTAAAATTGGTTTCTTAGTTTCCATTATTTCTCCTCAATCCATTTTTTACACAGCCATTTTCGAAACATAAATCAAAATTCCTGCATTTAAAATCCTTCATTAGCTTCCCATCATAGTTGAAATAAAATCTCAATTCTTTACCCTGGCATGTATAATTTGGCCCTTGGTTAGCTTTTTTTTTTTTTTTAATTGATTATGCCATTACAGTTC